>KN833082.1:56829-87422 GCA_000827315.1 Piloderma croceum F 1598 | reverse complement strand
GGTGTTCAGAGGGTGTGACACATTACGCTGAACTTGTATCTTGTCTTCAGTTCAGCACTGGCTGTGACCTGTGACACTGAACACTTCTTGTTCAATGCTAGGGCGCTGAAGATCTCTGAAACCGATCTTAGAAAAAAAAGTAATATCTGGAGCCTCAAGGCATCTTGGGAAGCAACACCTGGCGTGTCCGACAGTGCCAGAACAACCACCAACAAAGGAACATCTAAAACCGTTCATGTAAGAACAATATCCCCGGATTTTAATTAAATAATGCCAAAACTATTACAATAAATATTTTCGGTAAATTTCAGTGATTTCTTTGGGATGCTGTTCAATGGGTCTTGTGACCCGTGACAAAACGTATCTGGTGTTCAGTTCAAGGTCGCTTGTGACCAGTGACTGAACACCCGGTCGAAATGGTACAGTATAGGCGCTCTCCTTTGCCAGTTTGCCCAGTTATTTTGTATATTACCAACATATTAATTAAATATAATATACTCTTAAATCAGTCAAATAGGTTTTGCATAGCCTTAAATAATAAATGAACATCATACATAGGTTGTTGAATCCTTATATAACCAATTTAAAGGAGAATTTATTAGGATGGTGCGTGATGATGCAGAACCACAACGGACTGGAAAGTGACGATGTCACTGTCACCCAGCTGAATGCCGCAGAGGGACCCCAGCAGCCAGATCGGAAACCGAAAACAGACCTGACTGGACAACGGTAGGACATTTATGTTTGGAGTGAGCTAAGTATTATATTTACTTGAAACAGTCAATAACACAACGCAGAAAATCTCCACACGTCTCGGGCGATGCAAAACAGGGCGGCGGCAGTGCAGCGGCTTGACACTATATATACCACTGGCTCGAAACGGGAAGCGATCACTCCGTTAAACATAACCCTTACCACGATGACCTTGCCATCTATCCTCCTCTGTCTGGTCTTCGTCTGTCAAGCCCTTGGTGCGACATTTCTCTTTCCGGGTCCAACCGATTCCTGGACAACTACAGGCAAGTTCTGCTTGGGATTCCATCGCCAACACACCAGATTCTGATACGCTGATGGCCTGCAGGTCCCAATTTTATTTCGTGGACATACAATTCTGGCGAACCAAGACTTGTCAACCTTCAACTGCTTTACAAGAACAATGACACATTTAAGCCCATCCCGAATCTGCTGACTTCTCAGGGGATATTCGCGCCCGCGATCAACATAAACGAGTCGATGATGCTCTTTACTCCTGCTTGGTGAATCTTCCTTTCCTCTGCTGTATGCATACAGATCGAGAAAGATGTTATGGTCGAAGATGGTGTGCTAATACAAACTCGCCGCTTAACACAGTGCACCTGGCAACCCGTCGTTACCGGCGGGGTCTGACTACTCATTAGGAATGTTTTCCGAAATGACAAACGGATCTCGAAAGATCGTAGCCGCAATGAACTGGGTACTTATGCTATCTACTGCTCTTGACGGCATTTACCTGATTATAATGGTCGATCACGGTGGTAGACATTTAATATTTCTGTCGATAATGCGACGGAGTGCTCTAATAATGGCACGTTTACATTCCCTTTGCCTAGCAGTCCTGCTAGCAGCGGAACAGCCAACGCGACGGTGTCCGCTAATCACTCCGTACGTTCGGCTTTTGTGATCACACCATCTGTCTAACTCGTCATTTACGTTCGCAGTCCTCGTCGGGAAGCCACGTAGGAGCAATTGCAGGTGGTGTTGTAGGCGGACTAGTTGCTTGCCTGTTGGCCGTCACTGGCATCATGATGTATAACCGTCATCGTCACGATGTCAGAAGAAGGATGACTCTGCAGTTCATGATGAAAAAAGGGCTGGGGAGTGGGAAAATGGTTGATAGTAAGGACGTAGTGAGTGATAATTATCTATTTATCTTCTTCGGAAATTCAAATTTTGGACTTCTATAGGAACTGGCTGGTCGATCTTGATTTATTGTGACGTGAAAGCTGTGGACAATGGCATTGTACGATCAGTGTGGCTTTGACCCGACTAATGAACATATACATCTGTTGTAAATCAATAGGACAAGTGCACTATATATATTAATCTCGCTGCCTTCTCTCTTCCGCCTGTGGCCCAATGCCTCTCACTCGAACGGACGACGAACATCGCCGGAGTCACGGAGCATTTGTTGGGCTAAGGCTAACCGTCGCCCCTTATGATGCCCAATCATTCAAGTTCGTCGTAATCCTTGACAAAACTCCATCCAATCATCGAGTTGTACGCCATCTCTTCGTCCATTTCCAGGAATAGCATAGTCAGTCTCAGAACCACTAGCCTCTTTTTATGCGTTTGTTCCACCTATAAACATTAACGACCGCAGAGGTCCCTTCCATTGACAACAACGTCCATTCTGCGATTTCTGAATCATCACTACTGTCGTTCCGGACTCTCCGAACGTTATCACCATACGCTCAGCCTTAGCGGGATCTTATACTCCTGACCGGCAACTTTTCAGCTCTCATCGAACTTCTAATTAATCAATGGGTTGCTTCGGCCGCAAGGTCCTTGAATCACTCCTGTTGTGCCCATCATTACGACGCTTGGTTATTACGGACTTTGTCCGTTCTGTGGGCCCCTTGAATCTTTTCTAGAGGGCGTAGGAATTCGCTCTCCTGATAAAACTGTAAATTCGTATCGATCACCGTCAGTCAGTACGTCTGAGCTCACTGGCAATGACCCAAGCATGGTCTAGCGGATCCGCGGGCGGAGAGGGCAGCGAGGTGGATTGGTGGACGCGATAGATAGTGCTAGGGTATGCCGCAGTTGTCGGAGACAAAATTTAACCACCGCAGACCAGAGAAATTGTGTGTTACCGCTGGCTGGTCGGAAGGTTTTACTACGGGTCGATGACGCGTTGTACGTGAACCATCTCATTGCCTCAGCTGCTAGCACAATTGAGTCGGGAAATGGGAGTCCGTTTCCCCAGTAGATAGTTCCTACATAGGACCCTCTCGGCACACATCGATATGTCGTGTCGATATGTAAATACGTCCTATCTATAATATTGGTCTTCAAACCAAACGTTATTAATAGATATATTTGCAGTTCGTGGTACTTTACAGCACTCGCCTTGGTTGAATATATATATCTACTCTAAATCATCCCTCAACATGCACAGTCGTTATTAATTCCCCCATCAAGCTGGTGGTCCTTTGACCATTGTCGAATTTTCTCTAAATTCCGACAGCTATGCAACGTATCGGATCTGGGGAAATTCCTTTGTTCCTCTTCGTCCCATTTCCATACGAAGGGTGTAACATCCGCTGAACGCGTTAAAGCTTCCCGAATACTGGTGATAGAGTGACCATTGTGATCAAATCCATTTGATATGTGGCTTTGATTATAGTAATCGGGGTATAGAGCCTGTCTGAGCTTGTTCTATATTCTCGGCTTGACACGGATTGAAAGACTGAAGCTATAGCGTCACTTACCAAGCAACTTAGTAGGTGGAATACATTTAATTCCACAACATAATTGGCCTCGTCTCCTGGTATCGCGATTGTTTTGTTCACCATCAATTCCGCCTGAATTTTAGGGATTTGCGACAAGCCACCTTGATACTACAAATGTCCAAAACAATAACGGAGAAGGACTCACAGCTGTACAGGTCTTCCCATGCTTGATCAACTGCTTCAGATGGTGGCACTAGTAGCGGGCGCTTAGTGCGACGAGCGGGCGATGACTCGGAGCGCCCGCTCATCGATAGCGGATCTATTGTCGCCGTCTATAAAGACCGGCTTATAGATTATCCATAAGCAGCCGCTTTAGAATTTCGCGATAGATAATCTATTATAGCGACTTTTTGTAGGAATTCTATAATTTCTGATTATAGCATAACTCCTATTTCAATTATTTATGCACTTTCTACACAGCGGGCCAGTAGCTATCCACATAGGTAATCTATAATTTCTCCTATCGTGACCTTTTATATGTTATTTATAGCGCATGAGTCTCATAGATAATCTATTTTGATTGCCTATAAAATTTCCTATAAACGGTCTTTAGATTTGGGTATTCCCGGTCTGTTCCCGGTGTGACAATGTTCCGTTCATGCAGGCCGCCGCAGAAATCACTCTGATCATATCAGCTGCTATCAGCCCTGATTCGAAGCGTAGGCAGCAATCCAGCTCCAATGATCCCTCAGCAGTTGTTTTAAAGGAAGGAAAGACGTTCGATGTCTCGTGCTTCACACGAGTAAGTACTATGCCACCCAGCATTATTCTCAGTTACACCATCGCACTCTTCATCGCTACTCATTGGAGCTCCGCGATTGCCACCTCCCCTCGGGTATCTACAACATCGGGTATCTTGAACGGTGCCTTGAATGGTAGCGTAAATGTCTTCCTCGGTGTCCCATACAGCCAGCCACCCGTAGGGAATTTGCGATGGAAAACTGCATTACCCATTAATAAATCCGGTACAGAGGTCGATGCCACACAATTTGGAGCCGCATGCGGGCAACTCTCTGCGTCACTCGGTGTTTTCCTAGAAGCTGGCATTTCAACATTGCCAACGAAACAGGGCGAAGATTGCCTGTTCCTCAACTTATGGGCTCCAAAGGATGGAAGAAAGCTTCCCGTCATCGTATTTCTTCATGGAGGAGGGTATCTGAGTGGCTCTAGCAATGAAACGATGTATCGTGGTCAACCCATTGCATTGACTGGTAGAGCGATATTCGTCACGCTTAATTACCGCCTCAACATTTGGGGTTTTCCATCGACCGTTCCCATCGACGGGATGGACCAAAATATAGGTATCACTGATGTACGCCTCGCTCTTGAATGGATCGCCGAGAACATTGCAAATTTCGGCGGCGACCCATCACAGATGACCATCGCGGGCGAAAGCTCAGGTGCTCATCTTACGGAATTGCTTTTGTTCGCGTACGACAAAAACCCCATCGTTACCGGGCAAATTGCCGCTTCTGGTGCGATTGGGATGTTCACAACGAATCCAACGGATGGGGCAGGCTGGAACACTATTGCGAATGCTTCTGGATGCGGCAACACCACAAATGCGTCACAGGCAAGTTCAAGGTCAAAGATGCTATGCTGTACAGCTTATGAAATGTTTTCTGCGCCTAGATATCTTGCATGCGCAATCTTTCCTTCCATGATATCATGATCAACGTTATTCAGTCGTCGGTCTCCTTCATGCCTGCTGCCGATGGTTCGATTGTGTTCAGCAATGAGACATATCTCGCGCGTGGGGAGGATGGGTCATTCGCTCACATTCCTGCGCTCCTTACGAATGTGAACAATGAAGGCTCGCTGTTCATCGAGCCTTATTCGTCACTGTTTCCGATCGGTACCACAGAAGAAGAGGCGTCAGATGGCCTGGCCTGTCCAACTGGCAAGTTCTCCCTTGTTATTGAAAGATAAATGTTGATCATCAAACATGCAGCGACCGAAGCATCTATTAAATATCATGCTGGCATACCGACATGGAGGGGCAGATACTTTGCTATCTGGCCAAATCTTACACCTTTCCCCAACGACTCCAGCATCGGCGCTTACCATGGTTCAGATGTTTATTTATTTCTAGGGACAGCGATATACATTCATCTTGGAAATAGCACAGCTAAACCGACTGAGGCGGAGCTGATGTTATCTTCGCGGTACGTGAATGCTTGGTTGACATTTGCGGAGGTGAGTCATGTGTATACTTTGTCAATGCTCGACTTGGTTGACTAATTCTTGATTGAACCACTTGCAGGACCCCAAAGATGGTCTCTCCACACGCCTAGGGTGGCCCTTGTATGATCCAATGGGAAATACTCTAGTGAAGATTGGAGAGCACAATTCTTCGGTCTTTACTTTTGGGCCTTCGACCCAGTATGACACAACGTGTCCGAAGTGACGTATAGTCAAGACTTCGGGAACGTATCTTTTTCCTCTGCTTGGGTTCTAGTTCAATTCGCACCCTTCTATTATTTGCGGATATACGTTCATTCATAAACAGAAAAGAGGCTGGAAGATGCTGAACATAGAGTTGATTGAGATTCGATGCGATCTAGAAAGAACAAAAGGAACGTACCACTGTCATATGTATTAGGCCGCCTCGGTTGGCGAATACGACGACGAGATGAATTTATTGATTTAGGGCCCCTCCAACACGCGCGTATCGCGAACCCGAGGGCTCGCGGTCTTCTTACTAGGTTCACGCATGAAAACGGCAATAACCGGCAGATAACCGGCATCTTGCTCCCCTCGGGAGAGGTTCATTCCCTCTTCCATTCGTTTGAGTCGCCGTTCGAGAGCTAAACTCTCACCGTAGGCAACAAGTTTAGCACTAAGAGGTAATCGACCGGGGATTAGTGGGTTGTCATCCGGTATATCCTCCATGTCCAAGTTAGATTGTTGAGCGCGTTGGACCAGAGCTTCTGCCGGGGCGTGGGATGAGATAGAACAAATGTCGATATTGGTAGGTATGTGAGACCGCCGTAAACCGAAACTCGAGTGTTGATCTGCGGGTGCACCGCAAGGATATTCCTTGCCATCCTGTATAACGCCAGGGATGTTGCGTGGTATTTACCTAAGAGATGAGATCCCTAGACCAGGCAGAGTAACATTGGAAGTGGCAAGTGTCATCATACTCCCGCTCCCAACACTACTGGTAGCAGTCGTGGCGTTCCAGCTGAGTTGCGGGTGATTTCCACAGGGTCAGTGAGTCGGCGATCCAGTGGGTAAATAGAGCATGCTACTGACAGAATTGCCTCTGAGGCGGTTTTCGCTCGCTCCCCACGGCAGGAGTATGGTACGGTGAGCAGTTTTCCGTCCCGAATCTCCGTGGGTGGAGGCTGATTGATACTGAAAGGGAATTCTTGCACAGTATTGCAGCGTCCGGGCACATATTTGGAGATAAAGAGGATGAAGATGATATAAAGGAGAAGCCTCTCGGACGTCCTTCCGTCTTCAGCTCTATTAGGCGCAACATACTAGCACCTTCCGAGCGATCAATAACCTCGCTATATTATTCCTCTTCATTTCATCAGTATCCACAGTCGCGTCCTCGAAATCCACAATGGTTGCTGGTGGAAAGTCTGGCACTAGTAGACTCTCATTCGCTTCCTGACCAGATTCGCCTTCCACTATCAGCGAACTCGCGCTATTGCTCTTCTGCATGACACGTGGTGGGCTCAAGCTGCCTTCAACGCCAAATGCGCGAATAACCCCGTACCGTGCTTTGGCAGATAATGAGGATGTACTTGATGAAGACTCGAATCGAAGTGCGCGGAAGGATGCTCCTTGGATGTGTGATTGACTCGAAGATGACGCACAGTGGTGATTGCGTAGTAATATACCTTGTCTCGAAGGTGGGGTATTTCGACCACTACCCTCTGCTCCGTTATCTTCTTCAAACGCGCATCTACTCCCACTTCCATACCTGTTTCTCACATGCTCTGCGAGCGAATCCGTAGCTGAAGGACCAGGGCTGTCCGAGCTCGTATCACTTGCCATGCGTGGACGATGTTGATCCGCGAGAGGGGATGATTCAGGGAGAGAAGATGATAGATGGGACAGGTTGAACCGGGGTGAACTTGGTAGAGAAATTGTACCAGGGGCGGGGGGTGGTGACGCAGAAGATGTGGAGGGCGTGGATGAGGCGCTATAGGGAGAGTCAGGCGTACACTGTCCTGCGTTAGGTGTATCACCTGCTTTGCGAAAGAGGTTCATTTAGATGCGAGTTTGCGTTGGCTACTGGGTACACGAGGTGGTTCAGAATCTCCATCTTGTCCTGCAGATCGAGCTTGTTTAGAACTGGAAGAGACGGGGAGGTCGTCGTACATGTACGGTAATGATGGTGTTCTTGGCGATGGGTGGTGGGATAGACAGTATACTCTCCAAAAGGAGGAACGGATTCTCCGGGTGAAGGGTACCTCTCAAAGGCGTATTAGCCAGTGTATGTGAGTAGCTGTTTGTTCGAATGCGCGTGAGACTTGAGAGGATCAGTGAGCGCGTGGTCGATAGACTGCGTCACGTGCAGCCTCTTCAGCTCCAGAGAATCCAAAAGGCCCGATACAGCTCATTCTTTACCCGCAACAAGCCTACTCCCGCTCCCACTAGCATTCCCAGCCTCCTCCTCCCCCCGCTCCCTCTATCTTTATTCTCCAACCACTCTTTCAACAAATCGGTCATGCTCTGCCTGCCGTTCTCCATAGCGGGTATGTCCAGGGTAAATCTGCACAGTCTGTGTGGGCTCCGTGTAAGAGTATGTTGGTGTGGCTGTGCGCAGCTGACAAACTGACGGTTAGAGCGGAGGTGTCAGTCTGATGAGAGGATGGGAATGAGTTAGTAATGTTCATATGAGCCATAACACCTGAGACATAAAAGCTTATTTCCCACGAAAATATTTTGATTATCTCAATAAGAGATAGTCTGATTAAGGCTTAATCTGCATATGCGGTAAATAAGTAATTGCAAAATCTGATTTTGTCTATTGTTTTGTCCTCCGAGCGCAATCTGATTGCATCCGTGAAGAACAATTAGATTATTGACTGGAGAAATAATTGAATTTGGTTATCAAGAAAGTTTCTAATTATGGACGAGGTAAAAATGTAAATACATATTCTGATTCTGTATTGACTTATTTCCCCCGAAAATGATCAATGAAAACCCGAAGTCACACTGCCATCCCAATTTTTCTCAGACTAAAACTGTTGATACCTAGAATTGTAGGCCTTTGTTTCACCTATCAATCTATTGTAGCACCAAAGGGTCGGATTCCAATTGAGAGGGATATCCAGAATCATGTTTTCATTGATTATTTTTGGGGAAAATAAGTCATTACAGAATCAGAATATGTATTTACATTTTTACCTTGTCCATAATTAGAAATTTTCTTGATAACAAAATTCAACTATTTCTCCAGTCAATAATCTAATTGTTCTTCATGGTCGCAATCAGATTGCACTCGGAGGACAAAACAATAGACAAAATCAGATTTTGTAATTACTTATTTACCGCATATGCAGATTAAACCCTAATCAGACTATTTCTTATAGAGATAATCAAATTGTTTTTGTAGGAAATAAGCTTTTATGTCTCAGGTGTATGCAGCGATGATGCTTACCTTGAGGTGTTCATATTAGCACCTAGCTCGGTCAATAGTTTCACCACAAGACCATTGGCCCTGGATGATGCAACATGCAACAGGAAAACATCATTGAGTCCAGAATTGATAGGCTGGCCAAGAGAGCATGCTTGATAACGCCAATATTACTATTGGTGGCAATGTGAGTGCAGCCCAAGATGTGGAATTAAATGGAAAAGAGGTCAATTGTGGATAGAATTGATCACAGGGTTAGGATACATACATTTGGTTGTAGCATTATACTTTAATTCGACCCTGTGCATTTGCGAGGGCATGGTACTGGTTGTGGTGACTATTTTCAAAGAGTGGATTGCAAGACCAAATGGTTCAGTTGCAACGAGTCACAGACATAATCTGCCATAATTTCATGGCCAATTCCAAGGCAAGCGACTGTGAAAATGAAAGAGTTGTCAGGTCTGCACTGGTCATTGGCGGTTGGTTGGCGGGATGTCAATGCCAAACTTGAAAACCAAATTGGGAAACAATCCACTTACTATGTAGGCATGGCAGACCATGGTGGATATAATATATACACATATTTATTAGCTATCCTTTTGCATATTTAAAATATTTAAATAAATATGCATTGACTGCAAATGTTTCTGCATATGTAAAATATGTCAATACATTTGTGTGTCAGAAATATTTACGTAAGATAGTTGTGCTCTGCATATCCATGTCTGCCTGCCAGAAATGGATATGTGGAGCACATCTATCTTACATAAATATGTGACACACACAAATATATTGACATATTTTACATATGTGGAAACATTTGTGGTCAACACATATTTATTTAAATATTTAAATATGCTAAAGGATAGCTAATACATAAATGTACATATTATATCCACTGCGGTCTGCTGTGAGGTGCCATCTACAATGGCTTGGACCTTGCTTCTTTCCTTTTGCAGTGGGATTTGTCTATGCTAAGTATAAATAAGCATAAAGGATTTGGTCCTATGCATTGTAAACAAAATAAAGTACTATTACACCTTGTAAAGAGAGCATTGTTTTAGACAGAGTATACACAGGTCTGCAATAAGAAATTGATAGAAATAAATATTGAGATTCATAGATCTACCACTCTGGGAAAGTGTGTCATCCTTGTGCAGGGGACATGCTAACTGAACAATATTATATATTTTTGACCCGAACACTGACCGGGACAAAATATTAGAATATCCAAAAAGGGAAATTTTCCACAAATGGACAGATCAACCACTCCAGGAATTACAGTAAGGGAACAATAAACAGAGGTAAACAAAAGGGGTCATGTGCTAGATTTTGCATTTTGTTCAGGTCATGGATGCTCATTCAGTGTGGTTTCAGAAATATTATCTTCTCTGCTATTACAGCTGCCTACAGGAGAACACAGTAAACTGCGGTGGATATAAATACACACACATATCTATTAGCTATTTGTTAGCATATTTAAATATTTTAAATATGCTAACAAATAGCTAATAGATATGTGTGTATTTATATCCACCACAGTCTGCTGTGTAATAGTAGCTTCCAACCTACAAGCAAACTTGACCATGAAGAAGAAAAAGCCCATCAAAATGGATGGAACTCATCTGAATTTCCTTTCTGTGCTGAATACAGATTCATGGACCACAAAGCTCAAGGGAAACCTGAACAGCCTCAGTTGCAATTTCCAGTTACCCTGTCTGTGGCTTATGTTGCATTGTCCCAAAGCAAAGGGAAACAGCTTGATGACTCAGCCACTCTGACACATCTTTGTTTGTCAATATAGATTTTTGTCCTGGTTGCCACAATTACGAGGTTCCAGTGACCAAATTTCCAGCGTAATTTACTGGTGATTCATTGTGAGGTACTTATGTATGATATTTCACCAGACAGACCTCCAAGTTTGACATAATACTCAAATATTTGTATCCTGTGGGATAGTATCTTGCAGAATTTTGACAAGTCTGCTGAAAATACATCAAAGTCTCTGATCATTACACATATGGTGTAAAATTTCCACCACATATGTACATGGCAGCTACTCCTAGTTGTATAAATCTGTGGGAAGAAAGCTTGCCACCAGCTAGTATGTCAACTCCAAAACTCACAATTCTTATAACCAGTGCAACCCAAAGACTTGGTTATGAAACCACATGACAACTGTCCAAGCATGTGCACATTTACGTCTTCCTCTCCAGTCATAACCCAGAGCAGGTGCAACAAGCCCTTGAAAATTTATTGAAAGAAGAAGATGGGTGTAAGGCTGTCAGTGACAATAAGAGCATCAAGGCTGCTGTAAAAGAAGTTGGGCAAGGAGATGCTGCCTTAGATGCACTCATGATGAGTTCCATTCTCCCTTTTGTAGTATTCAGCAGCCAACAAATGTGCAGAACAACTCTGGTATCACTAAAGATTGAGAGATCCCAACACAGGGCCTGCACACAGTCTTCCAGGAAGTATTCACAGTCAACATCTTTGGTGCAGCGGTGACTGCAGAGGCATTCCTTCCCCTTCTGAAGAAATCAAAATCTGGTCCTAGAATTTTGAATATGAGTTCTTCACTGGGCAGTATTGGCACGATGCTCCTCCCAGACAGTATTGAGAGGAACTTCCTGTTGACTGTGAATGTTATTTATGATGGTCATTCAATGAGAAATAAATTTATGACATTTCTGACATGACAAAGGTGTATAACTCGAGTAAATCAGCCTTAAATTCTATCACCTGCACATTAGCCATAAAGAATCCAGATATCCATGTGGTATCTGTCAATCCTGGGTATACTGGAACCAATTTCAACAATTTTACTGGAACCAGGAACCCAAAGGATAGTGTCAGGATTGTGGTACAGCATGCCCTGGAGAGGACAGGAGAAAGTGCTGGATTCTATTACAACAAAAGAGTATTGCTGTGGTAGATATTTCTTTCAACTGAACAGGGTGATTCATAGTCATATATATTGTGCTAATTACTTCTTGTTCTGTTCACCTCATATTTGCGACTGCATAAATGGAATCCAGTGTTATCCAGGAAAGTGATCAATTGGCAATCCTTGCAGATCATCACATGTCAGGAGTCTAGTCGCAAAGCACTGCAATTGATACAATGCCCCTCGAGCCCATTTGCAAGTTATGAACAAGTTTTTTTTCTGACAGACTGAACACTTGAAGAATTTCAGATTGAGCCTTGTATCCTAGAAGATACCAGTGTCCATTTTTACAGTGTTGATTCACTCTGCCAATGGAATCCAAGGGTAATATTTGATTCTGCCTAGTGCCAAGTTGATCCTAGCATCCAGGTGTATTCCTAAATCATCAATATGAATATGATGCAGAACAAAATGGCTTGCAAGATGCAATTGTGGATTTCCGGCTTTGCTGAGAAACAGTGATGCAGGATGGAAAAAAGGTTGGAATGAATAATGTTCCCAAAATACAGGATAGGCATCTGTCACTTGGGTGCAGAGGAGTGTTACCTTTTCCAAGATTTTTGGGGCCAGCTGATCTCAACATCCACCCACTGGAAGTAATCTTTTAAAATAGCAGAGAATCCAAATCAAAGACAGTTAAGGTATTGTTAGCACCCAAACATGGCAGACTTGGCCTGTCGGAATCATTTGCAATTAGTGAAGAATGTGAAAGATCTAAGCACCCAGTGTTTGAGTAAGTCCATACAGAAACAATATGTGACATAATATTTGCTTTGCAGCCTATATGAGAATGATCTGTGATCAAGAAAATTTAAAGGTATGAATGCTATTTCCCATGCCAATGTGATGTACAGTAACATGTTCCAAACTAATGCATCCAATCCTTCCTAACTTGTATTGTGGTGTCAGCAGGAGCACTGTCCTACTCCATTGTCATATTATAATCTGCAACTTCATCTTCCATGCCATGCTCCATTGTTTGGGTGGGCCCAGAGTTTTTCAAAGACTAGTTTCAAGATCATGAGTCTGTTCAAAAAAAGCTGTGCAATTCAAGACAACAAACATACCGCAACATAATGCTCTTGTGAGTTGGGGGAAGGATTGAAGTGCCCACATTTTGGACAGTAATACTCTGACACCATTATTTTTAGTGGGACTGTTTGGATTGGCAGTTCTACTTACTTGTCTCTTCCCATCTGGTCCGACCAGAAACAAGACCATTGTGGCCATAACACTGGCAGCAAATCAATGCAAAATCCATGCACTCTAATAATGTTGATGGTGGTGGTAAGAGGGAAAGGAGAAATTGGAGGTGTATTTGAAGAGTTGAAATCAAGTAGCTATTTAAGCATTACGATACATGGGAAATGAAAGGAGACAAAGATACGAATTTAATGAATTAATAAATAAATAATTGAAAAAGATTGGATTATCTGTAACGCGTTTCAAACAATCCAACCGGAATGAAAATTCCAACAGATGCGTCAACGTGGTTCGGTTACAAGAGGTCAAATCACGTGAAATAACCTTCGACGAGTCGGAGTTTAAAACATATATCCGAATCGAGGCAATATGTCCGCCGATTCTTCTCATCCCACCAACGATACTGACGCTGGAGTCACGCACCTATGTAACTGCCTACTGTTCAAACGTTCAAGCGTCGTTGAGCGACGTCGTACGTCACCTCTATACATAATCGCTGAACAGGTATTGTCGAAGTCACTCTAGTCACGCGTTTTCGTTCGCATATCTTGTTGTAACCTCACTTTATACTATTCGCCAACTACTCACTCCCCTACGACCCCAAACGCAAGAACGCCCATACGAATACCACGCCTCCATCGCGCGACACTGCGAGATCCACTCTTCGGGTTCGCATGGGCTCGAGAGCGACGGCCGTACCTCTGGTCAGACGCCGTGTCGGGCTTCTGCGTCTTCTGGGTAGGGGCGGGGATGTGTGGGTACGTGTTTAGGCGATACGTACAAGAAAAACTCCGAATCTGGAGCCTGAGCCGGAGACGGGGGGAAAGGACGAAGGAGAATGCTAGACAGGAACACGATATGGTGCAGCGTCAGACTGGCACAACGTCAGCGGTGATGATGATCACCCCGTCTGCTACCACAACATGGTGAGTTTCCATCATTAGAGTTTGAGTTTTACGCTGTCCGTCCATGTTTCTCTTCCCTACCCCTTCCTGTCTCTTCCCGTCCTGTCATACTTTTGCGCTTTCTTTTTTAAAAAAAATCCCGAAAAACCGCAATTTAAAGTCGCAGAATTTGTAATAGCTGTACTACATTCAATTCAATAATATGACCACACTCTCTAGAGCTGCGTTGCGAGCGGCAGTGAATTGTCCCACATGTCTTAAAATGACTGAAGTAGCACACCGCGCCAATGAGCTTGACGGTGTGCATATCCAGATTCCAACAATGCCCGCCTGAATATCCAGCTGTAGTCTGAACCAACCGTGACCTCCCCTCCCAAAGATTAACCTCCCATTCCATACCGTTGCATTTCCTCTTTCAATAGTGCCTACTCCACCAATGTCCGCTTTCGCGCACGGGCCTTGGCCCACTCCACACGTACAGCTGTGAATGCCCATGTGAGACGATTATTAACAAGAAAGTAATGACAAACACTTACAATGCAGACTGGCATTATCTTGTTCATCGGGAGCTCCGCCGGCTGTGGCCTTCCCTTCTTGTCCTTCCCCTTCACATTCTTCTCAGTACGAGGCCCCGCTCCACTCCATTTAGGGTGGGGAGTGTGTGGTGATTGTGGTGGTGGAGGGCTGGAGAGATAGGGCGCGGGCGGGGATTTAACCCCCAAAGCAGAGTACCGAATGCAGCGCATTCGGTACTGGCCCAGGATGTAAATTGATGGCGAGGAGGATAGTAGGAGGATTTAGGGTGTGAAGTATAGGGTGAATGCGGTGGTAGAGGGCAGGGATGGAGAGATCCGGCGGGGCGGTGATTTTGACACCAAAAGCCAAGTACCGAATGGGCCATTCGGTACTGGCCCGCGATGAAAATCAATCACGGGGGGCATGGTGGGAGTGTTGAGAGTGGTGTATACAGTCCACTCCTAGTATCTCCTGCACACCCTCCCTGCCCATTTCACAAATTTCCCGTACACTCCGCACTTTGCTCAACGTTCTTGGCCGGGATTTCAGGTAAACTTCTAAGTAACTCCCCGGTGACAGTGTTGACGCCAGCACCCGCGTCAGGATCTTCTTCTGCTCCGATAGCGATTGCTTGCGAAGGATCAGGCTCAGAGTTGTTGAGCTTGAGATCGTTGAATATTTCGGCTGTTGCGAATGGCGAAGATGACCAGATGATACGGACCCGCGGAAAAGAGAGGCCGAGGAGAACGAGCTTGTGCTGAATAGTCGGGGACTGTTGCTCGGTCTCTGAGGGACCAGCCGTTTTTTTCTGAGGATATTCGGAGGCCTTCGCGTATGACTTGACCTTAGCAAATGCCTAAATAGATGTCAGTAACGCGAGGCATTTCGGACGGTCGATATGCAAACCTCGAGTGAAAATGACTAGTGCTCCTCGAATTCTATCAACAGAACAGGCTGCTTATAATGCACCGACATTGATTCGCACTGTGTGTACCTTTAAGGAAATCTCATTTAACAAACGACATCGGATCAAAGGGAATCGGAAAACCACTCACAGGCGCCCACTGTTGAAACTCTGAATTAAATCAGGTATGCTCTCCCTCTCGACGCAAATATCAGGCGTGATAATGTAATCTCCGACCGTTAACGTCGCCGGAATAACAAGTAACCTGGACGCATGCAGAAGTGACGGCAGGGTCGACCAAAATTCACGCATATCGACAATCACCTAGACAATACACGTAAGTCTGAGATAGAGAAGCCACATAAATGTGTAATCGCACCCTAGAAGGCTCTTTATTCAATTCCTTTCGTCCACCAGCGATCCGTGAACTAATAGTCTTGATGATCGCATCACCCACGCTCGCACCAGCCGTTCTATCCTCCATGATGGGTAATAACATCGACTGTGCGATAATAGACCCATCAGTGTGCCGACAGATTATCACAAGCAACCCAGTCAACGTACCCCCCGCTCCTTGATCAGCTGCTCAAACGACTCTTTCTCTCGCCCAATCCCTACGAGATACTTATGTTCTTCGCAGCTCATTTGGTAAACGATAAAATATACCCTGACACCAAGCCCAGGATTCGAACTCCGATACACCTAATCCATCCATCAGTACAACATCAGATAGTACTGAGCACCAAATCTCACCTCAATGCGTCGAACAAAGTCCTGACTAGGCTCGAACATAACAATATACTTCGGCTTAATCTCCGCCAAGACCCGATCGTCAGAATCGTCCGAATAAGCACAGACAATCACTGTCTGCTCGGGTGCTAAGAGGCCATGGTGAGTGTCGAACTCGTTTTCGAAGTTAAGTGAGGTGATGTCGAGTAGCGTCGCGTCGTTTAGATTGGTTTCGATAATATCGGGGTTGAAGAGTAAATCTGTGCCCGGTCCATTCTGGCTTGCTAAGCTATAATATTCAAGATGAAGGAGTTAACAAACATAGTGTATATCGAACCGAAAACGCTGCTCACAAATTGGCAACACGATCGGCTTCCACCCTCATCTCGCCCTCCCCAATAATTATGTCCTTCTGCTCTTTCCTCGAGTTTCCCCCGTCGCCTCCACGCGCACTTCCAGCAGTAGGTGCTCCACCTCTCACTCTCCGCCGACACGTTCCTCTCTCCTTCATAACTTAGTCTCTCCTCTTCAATGCTTCGCTAATTCCATCTCCATCCTGCTTCTTCTGAAAAGTTTCACCGTTCTTAGCTGGCCACGCAACCGCACCGTGCCCCTCTTCCTTCCGCCCACTCAATTCACCCTTCCACTCCAGGTACAACCGTAACTTTGTCTCCATCATTGTACGTCCTTGTATCCCTTCCTCAGCATCCACATCCATCGTTGATAAGAACTCCGATACGAGTGTCGAAGTACTCGTAGAGGATGTCATGATCAAAACAGTGTTCGACCCGGGGTGAACTATCATAACATCAGCCTAGAATCGCAGAATCAGGCGGAAGATAATAAAATATTCACTTATCATCCGGCACCAAGGCTTCCTCCGCTCTCGCTCCTTCCCCTTGGCTTTATTGCTCTTCACCCCAACGCGCCCCTCGATCTCATCCAACGCATCCCACGCATCCTCTTCCTCGTCGTCATCTACGAGATTGATCACAGGAGCAGATGGCGCTTTCCGTTTTACCGGAGTTGAGCCAGAGCTGTGCGTGTCACATCGTCGTTTGGCGACTTTGAAGATGACGTTTGCCGCGTCTGTAAGGAGCCAGGGTGATTGGTGTTGGCGCGGGCCGCCAGAAGCGCTTGTCGAATTTGAATCAATGATGGTTTCGAGGTATGCGTGGAAGGCGCGAGGGTCATATGTTAGTAGATATCTGTTGTAAAATGATGTGAATATGCGGCTGGTTGAAAGAAGTTTGTGGGGGCACGTACGTGAGGAGGCGACGAAGAGTTGCGAGATCTGCGACGAGCCGTTTCGTCTTTAGGCCGCAGACTGGATGGAGCTGCCGGCAGACTATGGCATCGAACGAGCGGAAGTACGCATTCTCGACGTTCAAATCGTCAAGGTCAAGTTATGACCAAAGGCAGGGGTAAGTAATTAAAATTTAATAGACAACTGCTGACGCACTGTTGCATTCGATCTCTTAAGTTCCGCCAGTGTCGTCATCATACACTGCACGATGGCCTTATGAATATCCTTCATCGATTCCGTAAGCGGCTGATACAGCTCAATGGCGTCCGCCTTCCGTCTCTCAAGCGACCCCTTGACTTCCTCGTGAAACCTCGGATATATCTTTCGGAGCTGGAGCTCCTTCATTATGTTCTTGAGAGGAGACATCCCGAATGTGATGTGTTCAGGTTGGTCGGAGAAAGCTTTGAGGAAGCCGGTTGTGTTTTTTTCTCGATGCAATCGCACTATGAACGCTTCAAGGGAGAGGGCTGTTACTCTGGGGACAATGTTGGTCATATCATAGAAGAGCCGGGGGTTGGGACGTACTTTTCTGCGTGTAGGACTAGAATACCCGTTATCAGGTCGATTAGAATGTCGGACTGTAGCATGTCGACTACTAGAATCCGAGAGGTGGCAGCCCGCCCCTCTTATACAAACCCTGTCTTCACATTCCAATTAACGAATTCACCTCTGCACAAGAGAAGCCAAGCCCTGAACTCACCTATCCTTCTTTCCCATCTCGTACCCCACCACTCTCAACCAGGGTCTCCTTACCCCCATCATCCCCAACTCCTCTCCAATGGCCGACTCTTCCTCTTGCGACGCGTTTACCAACAAGACGAGGTTCTGAGACGAATCATATATTTTGATGAGTAGAGCCCGAGACCACGGGCGAGGACTAAAAGATCGCTTGTTTAAAGTGGGTCGTGGATCCGCTCGAGGATGGACTTGTGGAACGGAAGTAGAACGACTATCTTCTCTGCTATTACGGCTGCCTACGGGAGACTAGAACGGAAGCAATGTCGCTATCGTTGACTGACCAATGCTGGTTAAGACTTTTTGACAGTGTGAACTTTGCTATCTGGGAGTTCTCTCCTTCAACTCTCCTGGCACGAGCAGTCGCTACGAGCTTTGGATTTGGATGATAGGATTGCTTTGAACATAGTCAGTCTTACATAACACACGGGACAAAAAACCCTCTTTCCTTCAGACAAAATTTGAAAACTGCTAAGGTATGCCGCATTCACTTTCGATGACATCACGTGACCCAAAGCGTGACAATGCTGCAATGAGCTTGTATTGTATATTACTCTTGTATCTTGAATATAATCAAAATTCTACTTGCACAGAATTATGTATTTCAAGATTCTAAACATTTTTGTGGAAGCCGTTTTTTATATTAAGGTGATTGAGATCAGAAATATACATTTTATTAGTCTAAATTGGTAAAAAATGTCATAATTTCAGCTGTAACTCCATCCCTCAGCCAAATATCATGGGAAAACAGATTCTCAAGAACGTTACCAACCTTAGCCTACGATTGAAGTATAAGAAACTGCCCACCTGTTGGAAATTAAAGAAGAACAAGGAAAATGTATGAGCCAGACCTGTGCTGAAAGCCAGTCAAGTTAATAATGAGGGATGACATCATTTCAAAAGGCAAAATCACTTGTCTGACTGATTTGAAGGTTCCTGGATTGGTTGCATCAGCTTATGAGAAGGAGCTAGATGGGAAGTTGCTATTTGAGCATCAAAGTCATATAAGGCATCACATGCCTGCCAGGGAGGATATTTTGGAGGATTACAATAAGTTAAATGATAATTAGAATCTATTTACATATTTACATAGCATATTATCATCGCGAAACAAGGCAGATGAATGGCAGAGGAGATTGTGGCGGGATTGTTGCAACAGCTGTCACAGTGGCTGTCACGTCATGTGATGCCGTCGAAAGTGAATGCAGCATACCTTACAGAAAATAAATAGATTATCATTTTATTTTTGGCCACAAAAAATAATCAAAAATACAATTAGAACAATGAATTATTATTTCAGTTGAACAAAAGAATACAACATATTTTGATTTTGTTCCCAGGATATCTAATTTTGGGTTATGCCTCTGTTTGTGGTAAATAACAATTGTCCGAATTTGATTGCATCAATTGTTTTGACACTAGGTGCCATCAGGACGGCAGGTACCTTGCTTTGATTCAAATTATCATATTCTATTTCGGGGCAAATGATTGTATTATTTTATGATTGATATTACAGAGAGAAATCAGTCGTCAAAGAAGCTAAGGACCTAGTTTGTTAGACTGTGGACCACACACATATACTTGACATCAGTGGATTTCAAATTGATCATTCTTTTCCCTGTGATCGCTCTGCGGAATATCAACAATTTGCAGTTGTCATGTCAATGTGAGGAATGACCATCAGATGTACGGGCACATACTACGATGAATTTGGTGGGATGCAATCCCATACAAATTTCATCCAGGTAAACATTTGCAGAGGAGAGTATTATGTCCTGGTCAAACCAACCGGTGAGTGTGGGAACCGTGAAACCCGTGTTTATGTTGAAATGTTTTAGGTGACATGCACAATCCATGGATTGGTGTCATATTGGAATGCAGCCAGGTTGTAGTTACTTACAGTGATGTTGGGAATGATCAGTTGTGCTCTTCACCAGATTCATCGTCTACATCACCACCTAAAACATCATCAATAGAACTTGGCACTTGGCATGGAGGCTAACACAAGTAATGCATAACTTGTCATTGTCTTGGAAGTCATCTTCCATCCAACTATTGGAAATTGCCGCATTTTGAATGAGATTACACAGCGTGTAATTCCAAATCCATAGTTTATGAAAGATTGCATTGTGAATTGGAAAAGAGAAATAGGGGCATGCTGTGCTGCTTTTGATGACAGCAACTATGTTGCAACATGGACCCAATAAAATTCACTGCTTATGATCCAAATCGACAATCACAAAGCATACAGCTGTACTGGCAAAATGATTGGCCCAAGATATTGTATGATCTATCATCATTATGAGGAATGCACCCTAATCCAACAAAAACATAGTATGAATGGAATTAAAAAATTAAAAGCATCAAAAAAGGTTCCAAAAGAAGCACCACATTCTTTGTTTGGCACTGTGGATTTTTGGCACACATGTGGCAATTCCAACTTGAAGAGACCTTGTGAAGCAAGGTGATGCTAAAAAAAGTGTTTGCTGTGTTTAGATTATTTCTTGATGACAAAATGGCTAATTGGCCCTTATTTGGCCATTTTGTCATCAAGAAATAATCTAAACACAGTGAACACTTTTTTGGTATGTCAAAACAATTGATGCAATCAAATTCGGACAATTGTTATTTACCTTAAACAGAGGCATAACCCAAAATTAGATTATATCCTGGGAACAAAATCAAAATATGTTGTATTCTTTTGTTCAACTGAAATAATAATTCATTATTCTAATTGTATTTTTGATTATTTCTTGTGGCCAAAAGTAAAATGATAATCTATTTATTTTCTGTAGCAGTTTTCAAATTTTGTCTGAAGGAAAGAGGGTTTTTTGTCCCATGTGTAAGTACAAAGAGTTTCCAATGGCTGTACAGTTGTAGGACAATACAAATGAATCTAGTGCTGGGTATTGATTAGAACCGGCTTGGTATTATATGACTAGGTGCCATCTATGATGGCTTGGACCTTGCTTCTTTCCTTTTGCAGTGGGATTTTGTCTATGCTAAGTATAAATAGGTGTAAAGGATTTGGTCCTATGCATTGTAAACAAAATAAAGTACTATTACACCTTGTAAAGAGAGCATTGTTTTGAAGAGAGCATACACAAAGTGTACAGGTCTGCAATAAGAAAATTGAAGAGAAGCATAAAAATAAATATTGAGATCCATAGATCTACCACTCCAGGAAAGTGTGTCATCCTTGTGCAGGGGCCATGCTAACTGAACAATATTATATATTTTTGACCTGGACACTGACCAGGTCAAAATATTAGAGTATCCAAAAGGGGAAATTTTCCACAAATGGACAGATCAACCACTCTGGGAATTACAGTGAAATCATTGACAAAGGCAAAAAAGCCCTTCTCTGTATTGTTCCAATTTTTTCATATGTCAGGGACTGGCAAACAAAAGGGGTCATGTGCTAGATTTTGTATTTTATTCAGGTCACAGGTGCTCATTCAGTGTGGTTTCAGAACAACTATCTTTGCTATTATGGCTGCCTACAGGAGACTACAGTGTAAGTCAAACAAGATTAATGCCTCCAGAGCAGCCTCAAAAAGTTCAAAACAGGGTTTCTGATGCTATGAATGGGTAGTTTATGCTAAAAATATGTGTTGTCTCAAAATTTGGCAAAATTTCCTAGTTTGTTTCAAATCTTGGGCACAAAAAATATATTATATGGAGATTCGGAGCCTGCTCTACCTCTACAGCTTGTAACAAACATTCATTCAAATGCCTTGTGCTAACAAAGCATCTAAACAGGCCAAACTTCAGTGCAGAGAATTTTTGCTAGCAAGGGCCTCAACACACAGCAGACAGCCTGTGCAATCAAGAAGTATAAATCATGCTGTCATATTAGACTTGCTACTGAGCTTATCCAGCTTATGGAAGCTCAGATGGCTCTTACAGAGGTTCCAAAGCACTTTTAAAGCCCCCCCCCCCTCCCTCATATGCCCTGGAAGCCAGATTTTGTCTGTTTAGGAACTTGTTCCAAATTTCAAAGATGCAAAAATAATTTAACTAATTCTGTCTGTCTATCATTTTCTACACATTAATGGCAGTCATTTGTGCTACTTTAAAAGGCTGTGTAATAATGACTGCATGTGGAGTGGCGAAAATGATATTTCAATTTTAGAGGCGCCGGAAAGGTGCATCTTACACTGTAATAGTGGCCTCCAACCTACTGGTCAAAGCAAACTTGACCATATATTCCACAATCAGAAAAAAAAAGCCCATAGAACTAATCAAAGTTTCCCTTCTGTGCTGAACACCACAAAGCTCAAGAGCAATCACTTGAACGGCTTCAGTTGCACTGGCAATTTCCAGTTGCAATTTCCAACTACCCTATCTGTGACTTATGTCTAGCCTCCCCTAAGCATCCCATATGTTCCGAGTCAATCAAAGGAAACAATGATGACACAGCCACTCCGCCACATCTTTGTTTATCAATATAGATTTTTGTCCAGGTTCATCAGTGGAACAGATGTTTGTCAAGACACGTCGAGAAACCGTTTACAAGTTTACAGGTTTTACAGAATGGTTGCCATTGGCAACGACCCAGTCTTGCCCACATAGGGACAACACTAAACCAATTTGAGTAATAAAATCTACCATAAATGGTTAGAAAAGAAGCGAAATTGTAAAACTCGGCTACCGTCTTGCTGATGTTGCCACAATTACCGTGACGAGGTTCCAGTGACCTTGTGAAGCAAGGTGATAAGTATCTCCCTGCTAATCGGGCTGACTACAAAATACTATCTATGCTCCACAGTGCACAAGGGGCTTGAATACCGTCACTGACGCTGGTCAGAGTCTCATTCCGTCTGGACCCAGGTTCACGGTAGACGATATTCCGGACTTGACTGGTAGGGTTATTATAGTTCGGACGGAGCCAACACTGACTAGTAGGTTTTGAGACTCCCAAGGCGCATACCTTTGGCACGCAGAATTTGAGTATCCTCCCTGATTCGTAAAATTTAAATAGGCTCTGCTCTTTCACAACGCTAAAGTTTATGTCGCTGCGAGAAACCAAGCAAAGGCCGAAGCCGCTATCAAACGCCTGCGAGAGAACACTGGGAGGGATGGTATCCTTCTCAAACTTGATCTAGCTGATTTAAAGTCCACCAAAACAGCCGCAGAGGAATTTTTGAGGTAGGTTCATTGCGTGTTAAGTTACGCTAGGTGTAAATTGATCACTCGATGCGAATAGCAAAGAGCATGAACTACATGTCCTGTTCAATAATGGGTCAGATAATCTTATGCGGCATTCCATATATCAAATCTTAATATTTCTGCAGCGGGGTTCTGGGTCCGCCCATACACCAACTCACGGCTGATGGCTATGATCTGCAATTCGGCACAAACGTCTTGGGTGCGTCTTGAAGAGGCCATCAGCTCTTTCAGGATATTTTCGACGGTCACTTTATGGCATTTTCTCTTTACGAAATTCCTCTTCCCGCCCTTCTGGCTGCTGCAAATTCGTCTCCTGGAGTCGGTGGACGTGTCGTTAATACATCATCCATAGGACATCAACTGCAAAATCTTGACTTCAGCACTTTTAGAGATGGACCATCTAGAAAGAAGATGGGCACCTGGAATTTGTACTTTCAGAGCAAATATGTACGTCGTGATATTCGTTTTTATGCTACTATTCCTAACACTCCTTTCATCTTACTAAGGGTAACGTGGTGTTCGCTACGGAGCTGGCACGACGCTACGGCGATCGAGGAATTGTGTCGACTTCGGTGCATCCTGGTATGATCCTATTTCTCCAACCTAAAACGGAGAGCACACTATTCCATTGACAGGCGCTACGAAAACTGAGTTAAGTCGTCACATCGGTAGCTTCCAGCAACCTTTTTCTGTTCGTCCTTGTATACCTGACAACCGTCAATTGGTGATCTGTATCTAACATTGTATGCCATGACCGAGCATATTTTTAAACGACCCGTCCTATGGGGCTCTCCCTCAACTATGGGCTGGTACTTCTCCGGAGGGGAAAGATCTGAACGGAAAGGTAAGTATATCAATTTATCAAAACAACCATATGCTGAAGAGATCGTTTGGTTGGGGGCGTAGTACCCGGAAGCAAGTCGTCCCGGCTCGTAAGGACAGCCAAGATCCCGCGACCTGTAATAAGCTGTGGATGTGGTTGGAGGAGCGGGTCGAGGGTATCTGAACGATTATACAGTCGCTATAAATGCACTGTTTCCTTCGAAAATTGGATTTGAGTAGTGGTGCACCGAATGGCTCTCACCCTCTCTTGGACGGATCAAACCCGTACCCGTACCGGGGAGAAGTTTTCTCTATACGGTTGATGGCGGTGAAGTGTACGGTGCTCAGCCCTAATGCAGTTGTCGTCTGTCAATTGCAATTGAACCCGTCGCATGCGGAAACGCCTACGTCCGCAAGGTCAAATATGCCCGAAGTGAAGCCTCATTGATACGGCGGGTCATGTATTTCCAATGAGCCCGCAATTTTTTCTCCGCGCTTAGCGGCCCGACTTTAAAATTTAAGTCTCGCTCCATTTTGTTTCCTGGTATGAAACTGACGAGATGTCGTACTTTCTCATTGCACATTATGTCTCGATGTCGAGCTTGAAATCCGATGCTGTCAGCTTCGTTCTCATCGGACTTGTCAACTGATCAATGTATTGTACGGTAGTAATCAGGTACGTGCCAACAACGCACTACGTATACGTTGGGGAGCTCAATAGTATCTCCGAGTCATCAAATCTCCGTATTGTAATATGTCGTCATCGCCACCATCATCAGGGTAGTTAAGTGCCGAGTCCTGACGCCTTTGTAGTTTCTAAATGAGCTTAAGAATCGACACACAATATGTACTAAGAGCAATGATAATATTCGCCTTATTGGCATGAGGGCGGAAAGATCCCGAATCATTTTAAAAGTTGAGATTGAAGTCAAACGATACTCCTAATGCAAGGACTCAAGGGCTTCTGTCAGCTCCGTCTTGATGTCCCACTCCCAGACCTGGCGCATACGCTGTTCTATGTTACACGCAATCTTTCCAAGGTCGTCACCTTCGCCGTCCACTCCACGAAACTCGTACAATAGTCCGGCCTCTCGGGACGCTTTCTGTACCTCGCGACTTCTGCGATGTCGTACTTGCTGATATATCTTGAGTGCTTGGTTTATTTTCCCGTTTCGTTCAGCTAGATTTGATTTACAAACGTCGGGGCTACATAGGAGGGCGCTCAAGAAAAGGGCATCCTATCGAAAGACATATTTAGTGCTAGCAATGTAATACGGAATATAGAATAGTGACCTCAATGGCTTGGCCTGCACCTGCGCCCTGATGCGGAGTCATCGCGTGAGACTGCGTGACAGCGTTTAAGTATCTAACACTGAGCTACATGTGAATCATACACCACATACAGCGTCACCAATAAGACCGATGCGGTCGTCAATTGCTGTCTCCAACTCTGGGACAGTAAAAATGCCCCAGATCGATGGCTCTTCAATTTCCTTCGTGATATAATGAACTAGATTAAAATGCGTATCAATGGCAAGTAACACGATCAACATACGCTAAGCATGGCAAGGCAATCTTCAGTGAAGCCATCGAAGTCCCGTAACATCTCCGCTTTAGGACGCTTTTCCGCCCATGGTCCAGTGTGTTCGCCAAGCTTGAGATATTCTGGATCACGAACAAACCCAACCTTTCGGATCAAATATATCAAACGGTTTCAAGGCCAAACAAATTGGAGACAAAAATCTTACAATGTTTATAACGTTTCCGTTGCGTACTGGAAAATGGACAATGTGCCGGTCAGTGCCCAAAAGCATTTGTTTGTGGTCACAACTTTGACCCATTGCTTTAAGGAAAGCAGATGTTCGGATAAGACCTGGTATTGCTCATGAGGATCTGACGGTATAAAATTCATGCCATTGACCTCTCCATGCAACCCACTCGGCATAACGAGCCATTTGTGATTCGACGGGTAGACCTTGGCGGTGATAAAGATGTGAACGTAAGCGAGAGTTAATGCCATCAGAAGCAATGATGACATCAGCATCAACATCAGGCTGGTTGGCAAAATGCAGCGTAACACCACCAACATGCGGAGTGTATGAATTACAAGCATGATCAAACATCGCAACGCCATCCTGCATAAGGGGAACTATTTCGTCGAGAAAATCCGCGCTGGAAGCGATCAGTCGTGCCTTCCTTACACGCATCATCAGGCATGGTCTCTGCGTACCGGTGGACGTTGCCCTTCGAGGCATTGGTGCCTTTGATCTGAAAATCTATCAATATTCTATCATCCTCTCGAGTGGTGTTCTACCGTGAATAAAGCTTTTCGATTCATAGCATGCTGTGCCTCGCCAACCTTAAATGTGAACCTATATCAGGAGGTACAGAGTTAGAATAAACACAGATATATAGCTCAGGTAAATACCATAGGTTCGGGTCTAATACCAGATCTTTGGAAGACTGCGATACTCTGTCAAGCGCATCGCTTACGCCGATGATTTCAAGAGCCCGCTGAGCATTAGGACCAAACGCCACACCAGCGCCTAGATGGTAATTTGTTTGTTTCAGTCGCACCTAGTGAATGGAAGAATCATACCGAGTTCTAAAAATTTGGACTTCCGTTATGCCAATATAAGTATCTGTCAATGCAAATAAATTCAGGTTAAATTACCGCCTTCTCGTAGAGGTTGAAGGTTATATTTGCGCCCTCTTTCTGAAAATGCTGTAACGACAAGGCTGCAGAGAGCCCCGCAATACCTAGTATACAGTTATAAGTAAGAGAACACACAACTGTTTGAAAACTTGCCTCCGCCAACGATGGCAATCCTGATCGGCTGCGTCGACATTGGTGTTTGAAAGGACGTGAGAGAGACACTGAAATCAGAGAACTTCGCGGGTTCAAATTAGCCTGCAAAGTTTCCGGATCTAAGTTTGCTCAACGGAGAAGTAGCGGTATCTTAGATTGCTTCCACGAATTTTCAACCCCGGTGCTTGAACTGTTTCGTATCTCTCCGGATTGCTTCGGCAGATATCTAGGCGATGCGGGTTCAACAAGCACTCCATTTGTGTCCTTCTATCTAATAGCGTGACTCTAGTCGCCTCGGCAAACTCGGGGTATCATACGGCCGAGGTACCCTTCGATTAAGGATTTCATTGCATGGATCAGCGGCCGTGTTAATTTGCGATGGATCGGATCGAACTAGCGAAGTGAAGCCACGGGGAGTTTATTCAGAAAGCCAGTGACGCCAGATGCTTGCCCTACGAGGAGTCCTAAAAGAATAAACGTTTGAGTTGTAGCGACTTGCAAATATGATTGTACTAACCTTTCCATTCCGGCTTCTTGGCCAGCATGGATGAGTATGTTGGGGAGGAATATAAAGTTTCTCCAAGAGATCAATCATCGAAAGTAAACGTGAGTTGTCGTTCGAGAGACGAAGAAACAAAGGGATCTATAACTATGTGCATGCATTTTTTTAAAAAAGAATTTAAAAAACAGTCTCCTATGCTTAGCCATGGATGTCGGGACGCCGGGACGCTGGTGGGTCACATAACCGGGAATTACAATGACATCAATTTACGATGCCCTGTATAGTTCCTGTCATTGGTTGAATATAATTCTAAAACTGGAAAGCACGAAGAAGTAGTGTATGCCAACGGATGACGAACCGACTAAGTCTCCAACTGCTGGTCATATCTGCCCGTCATCTCGCCGATGGTCTCCATCCATTTATCCGACGCACAAGATGTGAACTTTGGTACTCCCAGTACTGCTCAGGAAGCCAACTGGCACGATCCCGATCAGATAGCGGTAATTTCACCGTCGTCCTTCAAGGCGCAAACTTGAGGCCGACGTCAATCAAAACGCTGTGCACAGGTTATGCACGGCCGGCGACGTCGCTACTGTTTGGGGATGACTGAACTGCGCAAGCTGATGGCACTGCCACTTAGCGAGGCCTAAGCAAGGCGCCGCCCATAAAAGCCCTGAGTTGTCAAATGGATCTCTACCAACTATCACCTTTCTGAATCTTCATCACAGTCAACATGAACCACGAAAAATCGAATAACCCTTTTCTAAGAGGTTCGTCGCGTGGATATGCCCCAAATGCCGATTACAGTTCCAGCATGGGGGACTCCACGCAACAGCACACGTATTCTCCACCAATCGGACCTCCTCCTCAGAATAGTTTTTGTCCAAAGCAGCTTCCACCGGCATATGACAGTGCGCTCAACACTGGTATTCCTGCCGATTCAATTGTTATCCTGCATAAATAGCTTATACAATCCTGTAAGATACGCGCTCTCCAGAATTCGACGTTAAATCCGAACGCATGAACGCACCATATAACTATCCAACGAGGCATGAAGCCATCGAGAGGCCATTTGGATATGCGTCTGCCCAATCATCGCGTGGTGACCTTGCCGAGTATTCGCAGTACACATCCTCACGGCCCCCCACATTGCCATCCCGCAACCTTTGCCCCTCCGTCCAGAATTCATATAGCAATAGGTCTCCACCAACATACTTGATCTCTTATAGCACGTCTTTGAGTGACGGGTTTCCGGTGGTACCCCCGCCTTCGATGATGCAGCCGCATCCATTCACGTCACACGATGTGGGTGAAGCAGATTGGAGCAGGTGAGTCTCATCGAGGACACTCTGCACTCTGTCACTCATTCAGTGACGCGACAGATTTCTCGGAGAACTGAAGCAAAATGCGACGCTGTCAGGTGGTGAGCGACTTGCCCCTATAGGTGCGAGTCTAGTAGTGCCAAACTTCATAGGAGGTGTGTTTCTCGACAGTTCAGATACTCGAATGTCAAATAATCTCCTATTTGAATAGGCATGATAGTTTCCCGTGCGGTCAGGATGGCAGTGCAATACAACAAGAAAAATTTAGTAGGCGAGCTTGTCGATAGCTGGAACCAAGTAAGCTGGACAATCGCGTGTATTTGGATGCTCCTGCTGATTTGTCGACCTGTAGAGCTACTTCCATCCTCGTGGACTGGACGTAATCCTGACGAAGGGCCAGGATAGGTTGGATAGTGGTCATGGTTTCGTACCAGGACTCGACCCACAGATCGAACAAATGGCACCAAGCCTTCCATTGCCCTCTTCATCGTCTGGTTATCGGGAAGACAGGAGAGCAAGGAGGCGAGAGCGCAAGCAGATAAAACGCCAAAATAGGTTGCAAGGGTTAGGGCTAGGTGGAGATGCAAATCGATATAGACTTTTCGTTGTGTGTATATAGGCCGTCCTGGCAGATGTGAATACCCGAGCGCTCCGAAGGACAGTAACTGTGTAAATTCTTTTTGGGATTTTTTGAGGTGCCTGCGGTTGCAGAAATCCAAAGATGAAGACGTGTGATTTCCTCCACTCGCAATGTTTAGTTTCCGGCTGGTTGTCTAGTCAACTACTACTACTAGCCCGATTAAGAAGGTGCTTAAGTAAATGGTAGATTTCCTTTTGCAGGGATTGCCGGTATACTGTACCATTTCGACCAACTCTTCGGTCACAGGTCACGGCAACCCTCGAAGAGAAGACTTGGGTGATTTGTCACAGGTCACAATGGCAATCGAAGAGATGGACAGAAATTTTCGGCGCCTGCGGCGCTAGGGCTGACCACCGTAACCCGTACCGTCAACGCGATGGGAGAGCTGATTATACGGCCGTTTTTGTACAGTTCGTGTACGGGTAGGCGAAATCCTGCGCTGATTTGATTTCTGCTGAGTTTATGGTTCATAAATTCACTGATTTGAAACTTTAATACAGGTCGGAGCCATGACTGCTGATGTAGTAGCTGAATAGTGTGCCCGTATACAGACATACGGTACGTGTACGGTACGGATACGGCAGGAACCCGTACCCGTACCGGCAGGACCTATTTTTTGTACGGTAGACGGCCGTAATCTATACGGTCGTAACCGTATACGGGTACGGTGGCCAGCCCTATCGCAGCGGCGCACCATTTATTGGCTCCCCGAAAATCTGCCGAAGAGATGTCCAGGATGTCACACCTCATCTCAGGCACCGAAGAGATGCCCATCTCTTCGTGGCGGTCACAGGTCACAAGGGGCGAAGAGTAGGTCGAAGTGATACAGTAATAGTACTTACATCCATTCTCTATGTGCTGATACCAAGTACCTCGCAGGCATACAAACACATATTCACTTCTCCCAGCTCTGTCGAAAAAGAGCCAAAAGCCACCCGATCCGGCAATGTGCAAATCCATGGTATGACGCAAGTTACCCCCACGTCTATTGTGT
>KN833082.1:24132-50353 GCA_000827315.1 Piloderma croceum F 1598 | reverse complement strand
ACGTCAGGGAAAAGTAACCTTGCGAAGAGAAGACGCACTTGATAGCGGCAGTATCATCCGTGGTACCATCGCCTGTAGCCCCAAAATCCTTAACATTACGAAACACTTGGTACGAAACCGGGTTGGCGTTAAATGCTGAAATGCCTTGATGCCTGATACCCTCTAGCCAGAACGGGTCACCGGGAGCAGCACTACCAGACACCAGCGGGGAAGCACATGGACTATCAAGAGTTGAGTCCATGGTAACAATGTATGAGGTAAAACGCAAGTAAGCAGGAGGAACACTGGGAGCATACGTTTCAGCCAAAGACCAGAAGGCCAAGCAGGCGCCTGCTTAGATGCTTAACGTATATTTATACTTACCGGTAGAAACGGACGTCCCGTAGCACAGATTTGAGCAGGCACAACCAACAATGGCAGGGCTACTGCAATGTTGACTTCCAGGATGTCTGCCAGTACCTGGAAGTGCAAGTTGAAGGCGCGAAGAATGGCCAGAAGATGGCTAATTTAGAGGTCCAGCCTTTATAAAACAATTCAGGGTGATCCACTTTAAGCCTCGGTGATTATTACAGGAGTGTTCGGCGGAAGGGTGGTGCCAGGCTGAAGAGATGATGGAACTTGCGTTTGGCGCCGGCATGTGGTCACGTGCACCATGTACTTTTTGGCTAGGAGTGACCTTTGACGTTGCAGTTAGAGGATACAACTACTAATGCTCTGGTAGTCCCAGATTGATTAGCCTCGTCGCAACGCCTTGGTTGCAGGACGCGGATCTATCTTTTCGACGAATAGTAACAATTTTGGCCACCTGTGGCAATATTCTTTTCTGCCGCCACACATTGCAACCAGGCAGGTAAGTAACAGACGCATGGGACAACAAAAAATAGTGACTAACATCATGACAGGACCTCTCAGGAGTAAACCTACCCATAGACTTGTCAGGCGTAATGATGTCGGCGAGAAATTTCAAGGTATCTGAAAGGGATGCTTTGAATAATTAATATGGAGAGAGTGAAATGCAATCACTGTAGCCACCGAGGACATTTGATCCGCCCATTCACTCATTGTCGGGGAGGTGAGGTTGCCTCTCTCGGTACGGATGATTGTAATAGGATTGTATTTTCCAACTATGAAATGAATATTTTGCGTAGTTTGTTCTGTGGCCCTACAATAGATCATGTTTGTTTATTCAGCAAGTATGCTATGCGACATTCTACAATTCGTGTCTCTATTCCGTCGTTCAAAGGATGATGTCCCCTGAGTGGTCATGACGTTGGAGTAACATTATAACGACTGTTCTGTCGTATTCTCTCGCCATATTTCCAGAACAGCCATGGTGCCGGACAGCCCACTACTATAGAAAACCCAGCAAGTAGGGAGAAGCCTCCACCATACCCTAGGGCATTATACATGGCAGGGGCAAAAAGTGGAAAGCCAAAGCCAGCTAAAGAACGCAAGCATGACACAGCTGCCAATGCTACATGAACGTGGGACATCAATAATGACCGAGCACAGATGAGCCCGAGGCAGAAATAAATACCTGACGCAGCATGCAATGTGAAAGCATCGATAACGTAACTTTGCATGCTTTGAAAATTTAAAATGATGCCTGCTCCGACCAGAACATTGCCCTGAAAAATCATTAATCAGTCCTCCCCGACAGCGATAGGTCTACCAGAATGACTTACAATGTCGGGAACCAGCCAAAATACCCTTTTTTGCACGGACCAACCGGTAATCAGGAGACCAATAGGCAAGCAAATTGTACCTGGAACCATAGATGCTAACAAAGAGATGTGAGCATGCAGGGGTGAAGTACTCGATACACTGACGTAATCGGAACTCAGGCCGTCCAACTCCACCGTTCTTGCTTTTGAAATATCCATATACCTTGTCTAATGTCCGAGCATTTACCTGTGATGCACCGCTCAGTCCCACGCCAAGCGCCAGGTAATGCAGTCCCGCAATGCCTGGTTTCTCTTCGTATACGACTCCATAGATAGTAGGCAGCGTTGTTAGGAACACTGAAAAATATTACCACCGATAGCGGCGTAGTATGCAAACAGATTATGCTCACAATATGTGACTCCATAGACGAAAGCCATGTAAATCCCGAACAACTGCACGATCGGTTCGTGAGCAAAGATTGCGAAGGGTCGAACAAGGGCCTTCGCAAATATTCGTTTCCAATGTCGATCGTTGCTTTGAAAAACAGTACGGATATTTTTATGTTGCCCTTTCTCTGTGTCTAAGGTTTTTCGTATTTTGTTTGCTTTCCTCTCCAGTAGAAGCGGTGCAAAGGCTACAAGGAACAGATAGTTGACACGATAAGTAGGACGATCGTGGACGACAAAATCGGAATCGAACATTCGTCCAAATAGAAGAAGCCGAAGACTTGAATTACCGCATCGACGATGCTCGTCGACCAAAACACCCATCGCCATGTCGACCTTTCCGCGATCCTACAGCAAATAACGTCGAGCCTACGTTTTCAACCAGTAATACTTATATCAAAGACATACCACGCTCCTGTCACCGGGCCTATGACTGGTCTAATTCAAGCATCAATATGGCAAAAAACTTTCAGTTCAAGATGTCAAAGACCAACCCAAGCAATGGGGCCAGTGAGTATATGGCGATAGCCTGACCTCTCTCTTCGGGTCTGAAGCAGTCTCCGAGTACACCTCCACCGATGGATAGAGGGGCACTCCCGCCCAATCCTGCTAGAAACCGAAATGCGATCAACTGGTCTTTGTTCTGTGCAAACCCGCAGCCTAAATTCCATGCTGAACACCGATGGATCATATCATCTGCATAAGAAGTGAGACGATCACAAATAGCGCACATACCGAGATACCATAGATTGGCCAACTGCAATACCTTCGATCGCCCGTAAATTTCGCTCAGAGGTCCGAGAAAAAGTGGACCAATGGCTTCACAAAGAGATGGTCAGTGAGCGGAAAATTAGGACGCATGAAGATTGTACCGTAGGCCAACACGAAAATCGAAGTCGTCATTGCAATTAAGACGGTACTCGTGATATGGAATTCCTGTGCAATAGTGTCGGTCGCTGGTGCGACCATTGAGGATGATACTGGACTGATGAAGGTAAAAGATGAAACAATGAATGCCGCCATCCACTTCCTACGCATAGGCCAGCTGCGAAACGTTCACGTGAGGATGAGTACCAGGATATACGATCCTCTAATACTTGCTTTTTGGGATTTTCAGGATCATCAGGACCTTCCCAGTCAACAAGAAGCGTATTGCTGTCTTCATCAGCGGATGTCTTTGCCTTTGTCGCTGGATGATCCAGTCTAGACGAGTCATGCCCCAGTCGATTATCTTTCAGCGTCAAAGCAGCTGATGATCTCTCGCTTGATACCTGCTGACGATTTTCGTCGGAAGTCACAATCTGCTCATCTTGAGTGGACATGTCTCAACGTGACGGGGAAAGGAACTGGGCGACTGCAGCATTTAAAGGTGAAGTTTATGTACATAAGGTACCGGGCCACCTGACAGAAGCGGATGACAGATAGGGCGCAACGTTGGATCGGATTGTCCTTAGGAGACCTTGATAGTAGCCCAATGAGGCAATGCAAGACGCCCGATGCTGCAATGCCGTCGGCATCCCTGGCGAAAAATCGCTGTAATTCGGAGGTTCGAGTCGGACGAAAGTCCGAACGGGCCGCAACACTGTTGTTGACATAAAATTATTGGTGTCATCAATGGTCGTTTCAAAGGCGAGGTTATCTACGTCAATGATGACCAGACAAACTATCCATAGAGGACCATAGTCCAAGTCGACTGGCTTTCTCTGACATTGCACGGTGCATTATTTAAGCATAAAAAATACAGAACGAATGAACAAGGTATGCGCACCCGCTTCAAAGATTATCATGCTAAACCCAAGTGGTATCATACGGTTGATAACCGACAGATAACACAGCGCGCCATCGAGTCAAATCTTTGAAATTCGGCGCAATTTTCAGCATGTTGTCCGTCAATGACGGGCCTTTCGTCCCAGTTTGTAATAGATTCTCGTTGTATTCTCCAACGAAGTGTCGCCGCAGATGCTTCTTGGATTTTTCCACAATTATCTGCAATCGCCAAGCTTGTACGCTCTTGATCCTATGAAGTTCGCGTAGGCGCGCGTGCGCCAGTGGGATGTGGGATGAAAGGCTGACAGCCTTTACAATATGGTTGCCATTGGCAACGACAGACGCCTTTAAATCAATTTACATAAGTAGCAATGTTTCTGGTTAGCAAGGAAGCAGAACTGTAAAACAGGCTACCGTCTTACTGGTGCCGCCTAGCACCTCGGAAAAACGAGAGCAATCGAAAACTTGGGCTTTGTGCATTAAGAAAAAACTCGAGCCCCGTAAATTAATAGAGGTAGAGCTACGAAGGAAATTCACTGGCAGAGCCGATCTTTGTGATCAAAGCTTGTCACGCGGTCCAGCCTAGCGACGCGTCCGAATCGCCGCATACCAACTCATGATTTGATGGTCAACGTTAAATGAACATGTCAAGTTGGTGACCTGAGGTGAAGTTGACAACCAGCTTCAGCGCAACGCTAATGTGCGAGGAATTTGCTAAATAGCATAATCTACTAGTATTTCACGATTTCGCTATGGCTCAGAATCGCCGCGTAAGTAGTGGTCTATAGATGTGTGTAACAACACGTATGTACCGGACAGAAGAACGAATTTGGCTACAATAAAACACGGCTAAACTGCGTGTATGAATGACTATGGAGACAGGAACGTGTGGCACGTACGAGAAGGAGCGTTGGTACATATATATATGTATAGAATTTAAAGACGCGTATCCTGGAAAGCGTGGCCAGAGCAAGAAAGCGCGTATCTATATGCATCAAGCATCGGGTAAGCAACGTGCTCTATATCCAATGCAATCTAGTGCACTCTGCGCTGCCGCTTAGAGTGGGTGTATGTGCATATCCATAAATAGTTCCCACTCGAGGGTTATGTGGGAGAGACAGACAGAACCGAGCTGGAGATAATATGATTATGTTGCCCACGGCTCCAACTGAGGCTCGCGTTCGCCCAGTGCTTGATTGAAAGTTTTGGTGTCCATAAGCTGGGGGTATTTGGGTTGTACCCACATCGTCCTGTGAATAAGCGGAATATTTATAAGCAAATTATTATCATCACACAGCCGAAGAGGAAATGATCAAGTAAAAATCAAAGACGCTTACTTAGCGTCAGCTAGGACAGTACCGTTGACATCTTGTACCAAACCGTCCACCCACACTTTCCGGCCTTGAGTATCCGTCACTTTGGTTTTCATGACAATGAACTGGATGGGTAAAAACAACGATCAGCGTTCGGGTTCAAGTACACGTATTGGAAAGGGAAAGGAGAGAAAGAAAATGAGACTGAGGATTGACTTACTTGGTCGGCTGTGGTGGGTGCACGGTAATTGATGGAAAGGTTAGCGGTGAACCCGATCTTGCCAGGCATGTTATTAATTGCCTGTACACACACGAAATGCCCAGACGTATCGTCAGCTTCGCCAGAAGAACTGTGATCACAGTCATAGCTTACCGTCCTGCCCATCCCTTCATCCAATAAGGCCGCTAACAATCCTCCGTGAACGATACCCTCATGCCCACAAAGCATCCTTCCGACATGAGTAATAATCAAACTCTCACTCTCATCTTTCTTGACTCTGACAAGCGGCGCAAGTGCCAGCTTTCCAGGCCCCCGGAGCGTACCCGCAGTGAGGTGTTTCATTTTCCAGTCTTCTGGTACACCTCTGAATGGACGGGTTTCGTACCATTCGGAGGCATCTGCCTGAGATCGATGAGAGACGAGAATGGGTAAGGATTGTAGTTCTGCTTCGAGCGCGACAGTATAATTTAAGGATGGATTAGCGAGGGGCGACGAGGTGGGACGTGGGGAGACATAAGTGAGCGGTTGGGGAGGGTAGATGTAACTTGTACGTGCAAGTCCTGAAAGCAAAGACTGGTGAGCCTGTGGGAGATGCAAATCCATAGTAGCCAACGACTCACCAGAGGATGGGGAAGCTGATGAAAAGCCTCGACAGAAACGGGGATTAACTCGTGGAGAGGTGGTTCGCAGACGGCTGCATGGGAGGAGAAAACTAGACATGGAGGGATAAAATGACAGAAAGGACAGGTGGGGAGAGCCTTTAATAGCTGGATACTGGCCCTGAATTATGAACGCCTAGGCGGTGAGGTTGAGAGGGAGTGGCCGTGCAAAATGGAAGACAGGCCTCATATAACACGAAATTGGATCTATTCCCCATTCGGACATGTTTTCGTTAAACCTTCTGTCGATCGTCGCTCATCGTGCTTCTCTGTTTGATCGTTTCGGGTGCTCTCCTCTGCAAAGACTCTAAATCTTTGTTGTCAGACTACATCCCTGCATAGTCCAATCTGGAGGACAGCTTGTTGGTGGGCCAGATATGTGCACATGGCAGGTTTACGTTACCTGTCGCTCGGAATCGTTGTCCGAGCGGGTGTAAGCAGGGCCAGAAAAACGATGTCCCTGATGCCCTCATGCCTGCGCAGGATAGTCTCAGATAGTACTAGTAGCATCCATTTCAGTCCGTTGGTCATTTGAGGGTCGTGCTGTTGCATCATGGGCGGAGTTTGCAAGTTCATTGTACTTACCTAACCTAGTAATCTTCATCTCGTATCAAAGATCAAATGCTCATCCCTTGATAAGATCTCCTCCACCGACCTAGGTACGTACAGCAGAATGAAGAGAAATTAGGAAGGGCGACAGTTTTAAAACGTCGGCTTTATCTTGTGGATCGGTGACTCGAAAGTCATGTGCACCTTCAACCTCAACAAAGTCACGTATGTCATTGTCTATTGTTACAGGTCGTGTTGCATGACAGACCACTGGTTCTTTATATGCAGCCACAGCGAGCTTGTACCAAAAAAACAACACGATTAGTTGCATAGGACAAGAACTCGTAAACATTGTTCATATTGGTATTAGGTCGCGATTAGATAAAGATCAGAGCCGACCGCATCCACATATTATTGCAACATTAATCCATACTGTATACGCCCTCGAGCCGTACTTACTCTCTGCTCCAACAAACTCGCAAATATACAATTCAGAGATACTCGTTCGGCATACCCTGTGCCGCTCCCGGAATCTTTCCGAAACAAAGACGAGTCATTTAACGATCGAAGTGGGCTATACGTAACAGATAATTCAACGCACCACAATTGATACGCTTCAAAGAAGCTGATGTCGGGTTTCCACAACAACGGGTAAGGCCGGGCTCTTGACCAAAAAGAAATCCCCAATTCCTTCTTCCCAGGTGTCGATTCTAAAACCCTCCTTGACTTTGAACATAAATTTTTGTACAACATAACATGTAACCGCTCGCATTTCCAAGAGAGCCACGTTCTTTCCGACGCAATTGGCGGGACCGTATGAGAAGGGAATATATGCTGCGTGGTTAAGAATGAACGTTTCATTGGAAGGCAATTCCTCGCGGTCTCGTTCTGGGAGCCATCGGTCGGGCCAGAAGGTGTCAGGATATGGAGAGAAATAGCGTGGGTTTCGATGTAGAGACAGAGTGTGGTTTAATACTTGGTTGCCTTCAGGAATGAAGCTAGATTCGTCATACAAATTGTGTCTTTCGCTGCTCTTCTCGACCGCAGAAAACAGCTGCTTACTATGGTCCGACATTTCTTCCTCCAGATCCGGTCTTGACCGACCTTTGAGAGCCACTGATGACGGGAGGAAGAAGACGCAAAACCTCGTTACTGCCAATAGACAGAAATTCAGTACTGAGTGTATAGTGCTTATAAATTGGCCGCAACTCACATACAAGCGTTTAGATATGGCATGTTGGCCATTCTCGTGACATCTAAAGGCTCCTCTCCTCCGGGAAAGTAAATATCAACCTCGTTTTGTAGGCGTTTGAGTTTAGCCGGCTCGAGTAGAAGATAATACCAAAGCCCAGTGAGAGGCGTCGCTACTGTATCAGAACCACCCACAACTGCAACGAGACCGTCGGAATGGATGGTAGGCATCGTGGGTTTAACTGGTTCCAATCCTTCTTCGTCGGTCTACAACGCTCATCGGCATAAGAAACAAATTTTCAACAGCGAAAAACAAAACATATTACTTACAAGATAATACATTAAATCCTTGATATTCGAGCCTTCCGCCAGTCGTCGATTCATGTATGTTGCGACCAGATCAAACAAGCGCTGTCGGATTTTTATGACAGGAAAGAGACGCAAATACGTAAACAGCCAAGGTATATGGGCCATTATTGCCGTTAATCTGTTATTTCAGCTCAGCCTAAAGTTAATGCGGGAGACAGGAAACGGATGTCGAAAATTTACATCAGTTCTCCTTCGACAGCTTTTCGCACACCTGTAGAATCGTAGCCCGTACGCATCATATCGAAGTTGATGCCGAAGCTATGGATATATTGGGGTGAGAACCACCCAGGAAGCAAAAGAAAAACAATAATCTTACGCCATATCGCTCATAAAATCATAACTAAACAAAAGGAGTCAGGCGTAAGATACAGCCACATATAAAGAAAGGTGCTCACGAAAAGTAGCTCATCCACATAGACAAATCGATTTCATGTCCTGCACGTTTCTCAAATTGCTCAAGTAATTCTCTCGCTTTCTTCACGACAATCTCTTCGTAATTCCTGATTGCCGCAGTGCCGAATCCTCTGTCCCATGTCTTGCGCCGTCGTTTGTGCTCAAAAGGATCTCGTGTCCCGACGACAGTTTCGGGGACCCCGTCTGGGCCTCTGTTATACCAGACTGTGATATTCAGTATGGCTTGTTGAGGTGCGAAACTGTGTATACAGAAAAAGGACTTACAAGGGCCTTTCGGTAGGCCTGCTGCGCCTAGGACAGGTTGTACAGCATCTACGGAATTCACGGACAATTCGTTTGGACCTGGGAAAGTACAATTGACTATATGTCAATGTGATAGTGCGAGTTCAACATAAGCCAAGACTAACCGGTGCGAACAATGTCCCCATAGCGCCTGTGTAAGTTCCTGTAATAGGTATGTTGTTTGCCGGTCAAAGAAATGTACGACATTGTCAGTTTGGATAGTTTGTTCTTAATTGGTCCCGGGTACTTTGCGAGAGGATGGAACGGTGAGAGACGGTATGTCGTGACATAGACAAGGATGAGGACGTAGTGTAATGTGAAGGCGATTCCAACTGCTAGTGTTAGACTGCGAATATGGCAATGTAGAGCTGGGGCAAGAAGAGTTGGAATGACGATCAAGAGGAACCCGACCATGGGAGGCTTATCAGGCTCGAACCGCTTGAATATGCGGTAGGTGATCTGTTATCGTCAGTACAGTATGTTTAAAGCAACGATGGAACTCACAAAGCTGGCACATACGACGACAAAAATCGTACCAGAAAGGCCCATGTCTTTGGCAATCGCTCCGCACATTTTTGAAACGACGTTTGAGACGGACATCGCAGCAAGTTAGATAGGGAAATGTGCACTCGACCTCATTTCACCGTGGTTCTTATTAACAGGTGGTTATCACATCGCTCCATGTTGATCCATCCCATCAATCACATGCTGATAATCAAAGAATCCACAATGAGATCTGGTGCACAAGCAGTTCACCAGCTTGACTGTGTAGATATATAACTTACAGGGCTAGTATACGATAGATCGCTGCTTTAGTTATTTGCAGAGTGTCAAACCTGCAGCAGTAATGATTTGTCGTGAGCCACAAGTCCCGAGGCTTATTGTTATATCGGGCGCCGTACATTTATCCGTCCGGACGGCCTGTTCGGAACAAGTTGCAATAGGTTACTATCTGGTCTCAAAGCCAAAGGCTGCACGTGCCAAAGCATCCGTTCAACAGCGCTACTATACCATAAGGGCTCCCTTCTGGGTCGGCCGTCCGTCTGTGACAGTATTAATGCATTCTATGTGGTTACTTGCGCGTGACGATCTGCCCAACTTGCGCGCAAGACAGCTTACTATAGGCATCCATAGGATTTCTGGCCTATTCACGAGATGAGGAATGTGATCACTTGGCGCTAACAAGAAATATAGCAAATCGAATAAGATAGCCAATTTGATACCATTAGAAAGTAACATCACCAGCGAGGCTCCACGACAACGGCTAATGGCGGCCTCTTGACTACAAAGAAATCTTTGATACCGTCTTCCCAAGAGTCCAACCCGGATCCTTTCTTGGCCGTGAATCTGAATTTCTGTACAATATAACATGTAACCGCCCGCAATTCCAAGAGAGCCATGTTCTTTCCGACGCAATTAGCAGGACCGTATGAGAAGGGAATATATGCTGCGTGATCAAGAATGAACGTTTCATTGGAGGGCAATTCCTCGCGGTCTCGTTCTGGGAGCCATCGGTCGGGCCAGAAGGTGTCAGGATACGGAGAGAAGTAGCGTGGGTTCCGGTGCAGAGACAGGGTATGGTTTAATATTTGGTTGCCTTCGGGGATGAAGCTAAAATTATCATACAAGTTGTGTGATTTGCTGCTCTTCTTGACCACGAAAAACAATACTCACTAGGGTCCGATTATTCTTGCGCCAAATTCGGATTTAGCGGACCTTTGAGAGCCACTGATAACGGGAGGGACGAGACGTAAAGCTTCATTGCTGCCCATGAATGAAAAGATAAGCATCATATCCGCCAATTGACAGTATGGCACTTGTGACATCAGTGGGCACTTACATGCAAGCGTTCAGAAATGGCATGGTTACCATTCTCGTAAAATCCACCGGTTCCTCCCCTGGAGGGAAGTAATCATCAACCTCACGTCTTAGGTGATCGACATTGGTCGGGTCAAGTAGAAGGTAATACCAAAGCGCCGTCAGAGTGGTTGCTGTAGTATCGGCACCGGCAATTATTGTGAGGCTACCGTCTGAGTATACAACTGGCATGGATGGTTTCACTGGTTCCAATCCTTCTTCGTCTGTCTATAATGCTCGTCAACATAAGAACAATGGGTGACCAAAGCAACATAATCATACTTACTAGATAGTACATTAAATCCTTGATATTGGAACCTTCCGCAACTCTTTGATTCATGTATCCTTCAGCAAGTTGACGTGTACGTTTCCGTCTCAGGACATCCGGAATGAGACGTAGATAAGTGAAAAGCCACGGGATATGTGCGATAATCGTTGATACTCTGTTATAGGCCATGCAAAAATGAATCCATGAGAAAATAACGCGAGGGCGATGGCTCACTTCATTGCGTTTTCCAAAGTCTCCCACACGCCTGCAGCGTCATGGCCAGTTTGCATCATATTGAAGCCAATGCCGAAGCTATGGGTATGCTTGATGAGGACCACATAAGAGGTGAAATACGGGAACGCCTTACACCATGTCGCCCATAAAATCGTAACTAAACCGAAGTGGGTCAAGCGCAAGATACAGCCATATACAAAGAAAGAAAGGTGCTCACGAAAAGTAGCTCATCCACATAGATAAATCGATTTCATGTCCTGCACGTTTCTCAAATTGCTCAACTAACTCTCTCGCTCTCTTCACAACAATCTCGTTATAATTCTTGATCGCTGCAGTACTGAATGCTCTGTCCCATGTCCTGCGTCTTCGTTTGTGTTCAATTGGGTCATGCGTCGCAATCAACCCTCGGGGCTTGCCTTTTGGGACCCTATTATACCAGACTGTGGTGTTTTATTGGGGCGAGACAAAATGCAGGAACATGAAGGGGACTGACATGGACCTTTCGACAGGCCCCCTGCACCGAGAACGGGTTGTACAGCATCGACGCAATTCACAGACAATTCGTTCGGACCTTTGAAAGTAGTCAGCGCGATAGTGTATGTAACCTCATCCCATGGCAGGGCTTACCAATGCGGACGATATCACCGTAGTGCTTGTGAAGTTGCATATAGTGTATGTGCTGCTTCCCAGTTGAAGTAACATACGCCATGGTGAGTTTGGATAGTTTGTTTGCAATTGGTCCCGGGTACTTTGCGAGAGGGTGAAAAGGCGAGAGGCGGTACGCGGCAACATAAGAAAGGATGAGGGCGTAGTAAGATGTAAAGGTAATTCCAACTGCTAATGGCAGACTGGGAACACACAATCGTAGAACAGGGACGAGAAGAGATGGGACCACAACCAAGAGAAATCCGACAGGGGTCGGGTCGTCGGGCTCGAAGCGCTTGAATATGCGGTATGTGATCTAGGATCGTTACTTCAATAGGTCTTTTGTGCTCGGTTTGAAGACAAAATTGAACGCACAAAGCTGGTGCCTACGAGGAGGACAATAATATGAGACATACGGATGTTTGTTGCAAATGCCGCAAACATCTCTGCGATGATACTAGACATACATGTAGGGATCGTAGGGAGGCAAAACTCAGACTAGGAGCCTCGGTCCCAAGCGGCTCTTATGTAAACTCGGGCTCGGTCTTGGCTCGGTCATGATCAAACTTCAAAACCCAGTCCATCGGCGCACTCCGACCCGAGCATGCAGTGCTTTGCTGAGACTAAGTAAGCCGAGAAGAAATTCTCGAATCAAGAACGTATAATGTCATCCAGTAGACGGGGATGAACTCCACTAGAGAGATACGTGATTTAGTAGTGTATCCAAATAGGCCTTTCGACAAGAATCCTAGAGTCACCACAGATAGCGACAGATGTTTTCGGAGTTTAAAATAATTGTGGCAGACACGATCAATCGCACTCCCACTCTCGACGAAACACACACACATCTGGTCTCGTCAAGCTCGTTATTGCATATAATCTCAATCGTAAATCTCTCAGGTGATCTTGCGCGATGGATATAGATGTGCCGTAACTGGCCATTATGACACGGAGCATCCGAAAATTCCAGAGGATGAAGACGAAACTCAAGTCGATCTCCTAGCGGCCCATATCCTTCGTCGTGCCATCGCTGTGTTCAAAGGAACAGATAATAATAGTGATGAAGTACGCACTTTGTAACTTTTTTTCTTTAAAAACAACTAAGACTCGTCTCATACAGTACTCTCCGCATTAACTACATTCAATAGTCTTCGGAATTATGCCGACTTGCGCATTGAAAGTATTGAAGACATTGCGAACATCATTGACGATCCATCGAACGGGCTTGCACTGGAAGCAAATGCTCATAATGGTTTTGACAGGTTCAGATGGAGTTTGAAGCAAACCGAGGTGTGTTTCCTCCTTGTTGGTAATTCTGGTAGCTGATAAACACCAAAAGAATCCGAACGAGTACACCACGGTGATATACGAAAAGAGAGGCCATGGGCTTCTCAAGCCTGGCGCGGGCAGGATAGTGAGGTTCACTGACCATAGTCGTGATTTTCGAGAACCATCCTCTCCTCGCAAAAGGACTCGCACAGAGGCGATAAGCTTTGACTTACCCAATCCACTCTTCATTCGAATTCATTGCGCAAGCACTTGACAGGGCTGGAAAGAGCACAACAGCAGTCGCTTTGACTAGCGCTGATTTTACCCATCTCGGACTAGCGGATGATTTGAAAGGGATGGAGCGAGTAGCTGTACGCTAACCACGTCAACGACCATATGTACTTCAAGTCAGCATTCTTGTATGTTGTTGTCATATTGCGCAGCTTATCATGTGTTAAATGTAGGTTTCTTTGAATCGTATCTCTCTATCCTTGAATTTGTCGTTTGCTCCACAACATCCACTGTACAAAAAATTTCTAATCACAGTTACGGTTCTCCAGCTAGATGTTTTTCAAATCCCACATCACACGTTACTGGACATTAAGTTCCAGAAACCTCAAAATAAACCACCGTAATCTGTGCTGCGGAGCCTTATGAGTCATACATCGTACCGTTATAATCGGCGGTGACAAGTTCAAGAACTGAGCAATCGAAATAGATCGGTGTCATTGAGCGCCACAAGGGCGGGGGTTTGGAACTCCCGCTTCCAGTGGCATGGATACGGGATGCCCGCTCGATCGTGCGAAGTCTGGGGTAAGAAACTTCCGGCCGGGTCCGTCGAACGTGCGCGTCGGCGATAAAATCAATCTTAAGTCGATTTTCCCGCAAAATATATGTCGATGGAACATCGTCCTGCCACTGTACAAGATAATCAGAAGCGCAGGAGAGGGTGTATCTATGCTCGTCAGAGTATGCATATGGATTTATTTTATTTTGGTAAGGAATGGATGGATGGTATCGAGATTCGATATATATTGTGTTTCCGAGGGTGGTAAGGGGGAAATAATACTCTTTGGAATATGAAAAGATGGGGGAAGTGAGTGATGTGACGCGATCAATGATCAGATAATTTGGAGTGATAAAGAGCCTGAGGTAATGAGTGGGAACAGGTGCGCGAGTGGTTGTCCGAAGAAAGTGATGAAGATAAGATATGCTGAAATAGCCAAGAAAAAGAAGAAAAGGAAACAGCAAGAAAGAGCGTGGCGTAATCAAGGAGGTGCCAACACCTGCCCAGCCCTCAACAAATCCCTCTGCGTGATATTCACTCCAGTCCAATCCTCCAGCCACACCTCCCTCTCTCTACACCTCTCTAAAACCCTCCCCCAGAACTTCAACACCCGCCCTTCAACAGGAACCGTACTCCTCATCGCATGGCTCTCCCTACTCAAATCCCTAATGAACTGCAGCTTGGGAAACGCAGCCTTGCGCAATAACGAAGAAAGCTGCTCCACGAGCGGGAAGAAGGGCGCGTCGTTATGCGTGTTTGTTGCTAGTGGGCCTTCAGCATCGAATTGGAGTCTGCGGTCCATATCCCGGATACCGATGAGGCGGAGGTGGGGGTGGGTTGGTAGGAGGATGTGTGGGGCGATCCAGTCGGGTGTTTGCCAGTTCCAGTCTGCGTCGGCTGAGCAGATGAATTCGACGAGGTTGGGGCACCATTGTGCAAGTGGGATGGAGAGGCGTGGGGTTGTTGTTGTTGGGAGATAGTGTTCTTCGATGAGGGAGGACGAGTGGCCCAATTCGAGTTGGCGGAGCCTATCACCGTGCGAGGCGAAGAACTGCGCGAAGCCGCGGCCTGCGTAGGAGAAATCGGAGGAGACGACCGAGAGGTTCGTGAGTAGTGGCATCTCCCACGTAGACAGCACCGCAAACGTGACGTTATCCAGCGTCACCTTAAGCGAGCGCAGTGCAGGGAGGGTAACCACCATACTAGGCAACATATCCAGATCCTCCCCTGCGGAGCCAAAATCGAATTTGGACGAAGAAAGCTCGAGGTACTCAAGCGACGCTGATGTACGCTGCAGCACCGGACTGATATGGAACGGGAATGGTGAGTCGTCGTCGTAATTTGTCCATGAGAGACTTTTGAGCTGACTCTTTGGATGCGCGAGCGTCTCGAACATCTGCTGTGGGGAACACCTCGGATTGGGGGTCTCATCGTATCGATGTCTCCGCACGGAGTGATGATCAGAGTACATAATCAGGTTCGGCGCATAGTCCAATATAGTCCTGATATCCTCCACTGCGCACCTCTCCAGGACCTTCGTCTCCATATGTAATCGACGGATGTACATCCCACTCGGTACCTTCCCATCAACGATCCTCTGCGTCAATAAAGTCAGCGCCAGGGCTTTCGCCTGCCCCGCTTTCCAGATCCAGACGAACTCGTATAGCTGGTCCTGGGCGAGTCTGTTCCATTTTTTGGAGACTAGGCAGAGGGTGAGTTTTATACGTTGGGAGGTGTGGTAATCTGTTAATTCGCAAGGGGCGGAGGAGGATTCGAGGAAGGTGAGGGTTGAAGGGGTACGGAGGGGATCTGGGGAGATCGCGGTTGTTTCGCGGAGGATAAGGAGCCAGAGCTCGTCAGGGAGGCGAGGGAGGTCGTATGCTGGTGTGAAGGGGCTTGTGGGACGTTTGTTGGTGGGGCTGGATGGAAGGATATAATTAGATAGGTGATATGAATTTGCGCAACACAAAAGGGAAGCCTGATACACCAGCAAATGCAAGCAGACTCATGGCAATAACCATACGATCGACAAGATGGCTAATTCAGCCGTTGGCCATGCAGAGTAACACACCTCGTGTGCTCAATGGCAGCGAGACGATCGATCAGACTTCAAATCATGAAACTTGCGCCTCCGATCACAAACAGATATCCAACCCCATCGCATAGTCCATCTCCACGACATCCATCAACGAGCAAAGGCCGACAATAGATCCACGGAGGGTGCCTATTGTTATATCTCCGCCGCCTCCCAAGCAATGTCCCAAATATATCAGAGCATCATAACCCATCTACAGAGAGCACAGACAAGCCATGGATGGACTAACAACTTACCGTCGAGGACGAGAAGCAAGAGAGCTGACGATACGGCCCAGAATGCCCCGTACAGATGTGGCGAGCTGAGCAGGCATCGACAGACGACGATGATGAATAGTGAGCGGGTTGGGGGTAAACGGGGGTGTCCAGTGGGGTAGCTTCATGGTATGGAAGAGGGAGATCTCGGCGGTTGCTGGCAGCTAAAGTACTTGGGTCAATCTCGCTTGCATCTCTTGTTTTCACACGACCCTTTCCAATTTTGCTAATGGACACTTATAACCCCGTCCCTTGCCCCTTCGTTTCATATCGCCTAACCTCGACATCCCCTCCCCTATGCCAATCGCAAATGCTCGCTGATAGCACCTAAGTTTAATTACTCTAATTGAAAAAAATACCATGTCTCACATATAATTCCGTCGTCAGTCAATTTCCCTCGACGTCCTAATTTGGTAAATTACACCGCGGCGGAAACGCCGTTAATTGCCTATTAGCCCTTCTTCTTCGTTGACCCCACCCATTGCACTTGACCGGTGCAAAATCCCCTCATAACCTATGCCACTCCCTATTCGACCCTTCTAGACGATTTTCCAATTAACTTTCAAGACTCGTCTGTCAACCTGTCAATCACAGTAGCCAAAGTAACTTAAACCAACAAATCCACAAATCAAGCAATATTCACCCACCCACTTGGCTACGGGCTCACATACACCAAATTCCTGTGCTAAGTTCTGGATTCTGTTCCTAGTTCTTCGAATTCGCTCCCACTTGTCAGATCTCCCTTCACCTAAGGCAGAGCGGCGGTGGACTTGCACATAAATCCGTAAAGTATAAATATAAACTGCATCGGTCGTATACCAATCGAAAAGCATATGTACGTATAGTTGTACACGGATTTGGGAAACGTTTTATAGCCTGATCCTGCCATCCCCGACATGAGCCCGCATATCAGTTTAGTAAACAATAAGCAGCGGCGCAGCCGTACAATGAGTCCGCACATACATAGCTCTTTGCTTGTGCCTGCAATGAACGGAGCTCAGACACAGAGAAGACCCCTTCCATGTGTGTTTGCCTGCTATTACAAGCGATCTACGGTCAACCCTTGCCTTAACCCCATCACTGCCTCTCCCATAATAAGCAGTACTCTCATTTCTACAGAAATCTCGGGCGTCGTTCACCGTGACAGCCGTTTGAGTATCGACGCTATCGGGGACGGATGAAGGGAAAGGAGGGAAAACGATACACCAGTCAACGTTTCAAAGGTCGGAAAATTCTAACGCCACCTCACCCGCCTATGTACTTGGTGTACCTAGTGGCTAGGTACCGAAGCAATGATCGAAAATCAAATGATATCATCCGAACTCGCATGCAGGGCGATTTGCCCTTGGAAATCGGACGGTGCGAAAAGAATTCGAAGGTGGCATAATAGATGTGAGCATGCGTCCTGTCCTACCCAGAGCATTTGCAATGAATGATATCATGACGCGCCAGGGTGAGTCGTCCTTGAAAATCGGACGTTAGATGGAAGTGGTTGCTAGCTACAGATGCTAGTGATGCAGTTGCTCCTGTCCTACCATAATTACACCAAATGCTTGCAATATGATACCAGATCATAGCCAGAGCCCTCAGCGAGTCGTCCTTGAAAATCGGACGTTAGAAGGAAGCAAGAGGAATAAACGTTCGAACGACCAGATGTACTTAGAAGGCAGGAAGGAAAGGGATCGCGCCACGTATGCCATGCCGCTACAGTAGCATCAAACTATTATAGTAGTTAGCTTACTAGCACAGAAAACGTATCACTAACCTTGAAGCTAAGAGCTTAACAGAAGCCAAAAGCGCCACCATGCGACCCTCTGCTTCTTCCGCTTTAACCTAATATCGTAATCCTCATGAATCTCCGTCGTCCCCGAACCTTCCGAGTTTTTTTGGTTTATTTTGGTCTACTTTCGGTGCTTTGGGCGTCCGACGCCCCAAATGTGGAACTGGCCTTGTACAATCGAGTTAAAAATTATTTTTCACGACGAATTTAGCAAGGTCACGGTAAGCCAAGGTACCGATCACAGCCGATCACCTTATGTGTGTTGAATGATGATCGGGATCTCGCGTACGGTTTGTCGCACGGTGATGCAAATGAGTTTTCGGGCGTGTATGTAGGGTACTCGGGAATCACCGTCTGCGACGGCAGAACCCTTGCTCGCTAGAGAGGGGCGGGGATTAGAACGAAACAATTAATTCATTATGGGTGTAACAAGCATTAGCTAGTAAAATGTTCAACTGAGGCAGTAAATAAGTAGATAAACTTCAAAGTACGAGGTCGCCATAGGATTAAAGTATGAGGTTGGAAAAGCTATTGTAAATGCAAAAAAAGACTGTTTCCGGCAAGCACGAAACACTATATAGCAGGTGGTTTTGGGAGCAATGAGAGTTGCCTAAACAATCACAACTTCTATGTGACTGTCAGTGAAACTAACAAAAAAGTTAAGCTATAACGTACCAAAGATTACGATGACCTCTTTGTTTTCTTTGTCGGGCTGTCCATGGGATCTATTGTTGAGATTTTGCGTTTGCGAGGAGAAACAACGGCTGGGAGAGGTTTCCTCAAAACTCTCATGGAATATAGCTCAGGAACATATACGTCACTGTGAGCTTTTCCACCATTCTTATCCGAGATGGCGTAGTGAGTAAGGGTGAAGTGTAGTTCAACAAGTGCGTCGGACAACATTTGTTTGTACCATTGTGGGTACATGAGTCCCCCTTCGAACTCATATGCCAGGATGGGAATAACACAGTAGTCGGGTACAAGCTCCTCGATGGCATTGTGCGCCTTGATTGTGTGGCAAGGCCAATTTGTGATAGAGTATGGGAAATCTAGTGTATAAGAGTGGTTAGCGACAGAATTGCTGTGACGTATGAAGAAATGCACCATTTTCGGTATTATCCTGCGTGACATCCTGTTCAGCTGCGTGTGTAACACTATCAGTTGGCATGCGCTTTTGAAATCAAGGTGCATCAGTGAAGTTGTATGTCCTTTAGTATATAATGGATAGTTACCTCAAAAAGTTTATGTTGAATTTTGATCTTAGGTGAGCTCGGTAATCCAGTAAGCAAACCTTTTCTGTCATGGAAACCCGGAGTGACGACATGCTCCTCGAGCCACTTCAAGTTGCCTATGACTCTATCAAAATCATTACCTAGCTCCTCGATCTTCGGTCTGCCGCCAGTACAAGAAAGCTTTATGTCACTAAAGGGCTGGTTGAATCGACCAGGGCCACAGTAACCGCCATCAGAGGCCATATAGAAATCCTCTCTGGTGATGTGCACTATAGCCAAAAGAACAGCCATTTCTTGGGCATCATCTTTGCCGTTGTCAGTGTTGGTGTCAGCAATACCAGCATTTTCAGTTTTCATGATAAGTTTATGGGCGGAACCATCTCGCACCCATTCAACTTTTTCACGAATACTTGAATCTGCCAGGTACATGCCTGAATCCCTGAGGCGCTTGAGAGATGCTTCGATAGGTTTAGCGATTCGTGGGTGACAGGACAAGAGAGGATGTTGCGGAGATGGCATTACGGGCGTAGTCAGTGGAGTTGCGGGTGTAGTTGGGTTAGTTGAGGTAGTTGGAGTCGTGGGTGTAGTTGGGTTAGTCAAGGTAGTTGGAGTAGTTGGCGTGGTTGGAGTAGTTGGCGGAGATGGCGTTACGGGCGTAGTCAGTGGAGTTGCAGGTGTAGTTGGGTTAGTTGAGGTAGTTGGAGTCGTGGGTGTAGTTGGAGTAGTTGGCATGGTTGGAGTAGTTGGCATGGTTGGAGTAGTTGGCATGGTTGGAGTAGTTGGCGGAGATGGCGTTACGGGCATAGTCGGTGGAGTTGCAGGTGTAGTTGGGTTAGTTGAGGTAGTTGGAGTCGTGGGTGTAGTTGGAGTAGTTGGCGTGGTTGGAGTAGTTGGCGTGGTTGGGTTAGCTCGCATATTAAAAGAGTGTTTAATGGCAAAAAGTTTGCAAAAAAGAGAGGATTGATGTGAGTAAATGAATGTATCGACGGGGGACACGTTGTGGGGTTGACAATTTGAGCCTCTTACATTTTATATGGATCCAGTTGGTCTGTGCGCAGGACAGATTGGCCAGCCACGTCAGCCAGGAGGCCTCAAATTTTCCACTAGATTCCACAGAACCAAATAGCTGGCTCGATCACTGGCAGTCAGTTGTGGCTGGGTAACTGAGAGGCAATCATGAAACTCACCAAAAAATCTGGAGACTACATGGATGCAACCGTTCTTGGTGATATCTCTGAGCTAACAATAAAAGAGATCCATGCACGTCTTGTAGGGGTTCTGTTGTTACCAGGGGCGCAGACATCAACCAAGGCCACGTTGTTGGATTACATTTCAGAAAACCTAGATGTGGCACATGTGGAGTCCCTCCAACGAGCTGGTCAAGATAAACATGCTGAGAAACAGAGAGAGCGGGAAGCCAGAGGAGTCTCTAGGAAGAGGAAGAGGAATGAACAACAAAATACACCACAGTAGCTCAAAGACTTGACGAGGATGAGGTAGTGGCACATGACAATGATCTGGCAAGCCAATCAGGGCCATCGTCCAACCATTTCCTTCAGCTACCAACAGACGCGCAAGTTAAGTCATGCTATTGGGCATTTTACAATGCGACCTTGAATGAAGCACTGGCAATAACAACCTGTGGCATATGTGCGCATAATGTCAATGTCATTGTGGGCAAGGTCACTAAATATCCAATTACCTCACTACCTAATGCCCACTGACTCATTCCGAAAATCCCACATCCCAGTCACACACTTTTTGGTGGAAAGCTGTTAGAACCCAAAGGAGTCAAGGGCGCAGACGCAGTTGTTACAGTATGCAAGGAATGCCTCAATGCCCTTAAAAAACCAGCAGATCTACCTCCTCAGTATTCTCTTGCAAACAATATGTGGATCGGGAACGTACCTTGGGAATTACAACGACTTACGTTTCCAGAGCAGCTACTTATTGCTCTGGTATACCCTCGTGTTTATGTGTTCAAACTCTATCTGAAGAAGATTGGTGGTGCGCGCGATGCTGCAACTTTACAGAGGGGATGCGAGGGAACGTGAGTTCATATGAACTCAACATGGATGATATTTCATCAATGGTTCATGGGAATATGATGTCTCGTCCACCTGCTGTTTTGGCCTCTGTGATATCTGTCACATTCATCGGTCTCGGATCACTTCCCAAGCAGTGGTTGCGCTCGACTTTTCGTGTAAGACAACAATTTGTCCTCAAAGTGTTATGTTGGCTGAAAGAAAACAACCCAAAATATTACGGACACATTGACATTGATCCCAATCGTATTGGCGGACTTCCAGAAGATGATGTTCCTGTAGAAATTTTGGGAATTGTGCGTCAATCAACAGACGCAGGGGTTGTCGATCGAGAGAGCGATGGCTATATTCCAACTGATGATGGTAACATTGGTGAGTTTCAGACAATATAACCATAACTGCAGTATGATAATTGACATGATTACGGTTCTGGCTAGACGAAACCATGGCCTCGGACACAATGGACATGGATCATTCACACCCTGATGCAGAAATGAATCATGATGGAGACCACCAGTGTGAGTAATAATCAATTACTGATGCCTACTTAGATTACTTACGCATTTTTCAGAGGACAAACCTGATCTCATCCTGTTACAGATTTCTGGCACTGTAGACAATGATCTTTCGAAGTGCACTGCAAACAAGATGATGTTGTGGGGGCTAGCAAATCTGTGGAAGAAAGGAGACGAGGGTGGATATGCTGTTCAACACAGTCAACAGCCTGTCAGTGACTTTGGCAAGCCAAGACAAGGAGAAGAGGGTGGGGCTGATTGCCCTAACTATTTCGAGAAAGCTTTTCCATGCCTGTATCCGTATGGTGTTGGGGGCCCGGAGGCAGATTGACCTGTAGAAGTGGATTTTTGCAATCATATCAAATGGTCACTTGATTACCACGATCATCGTTTTGGTAAACACAAAACATACCCTTTCGTCGCTTTTAGGATTGCACAACGTCGTCAAGCCCTGTATTCAGCCCGTCTTCAAATGCGTTGAAAAACATTCGAATCGGACGCACATTTACTCTCCACGATTACCTTGGAAAAGCTTGAACAGGCCCATAATGAAGAGGAAAATAAATTGCCAATTTCCGATCTGGCAGTACGTCTACTTCGAAAGCATATCCATGCCACTGGCGGTCACATCATGGCATCAGATCAGGCACATTATCAGCTTCGGAGCCAGATATGGTCAACATCTATCTATTTGAACCCACCGTCACTATGGATTACCATTAATCCATGCGATCTACATGATCCCATCGCACAAGTGTTCTGTGGCGAAGAAATTAATCTCAACAACTTCAATGCCACAATGGGACCTTCAAAGGAGACGCGGGCTCAAAACATTGCTGCGGACCCATATGCTGCCGCAAATTTCTTCCACTTTTTGATACGAACTATTTTGCACACTCTATTTGGGATCGAGACCACCAAACACAAAGTAAAGGTTGAGATGGGCATATTTGGGAGAGTGCATGTGTACTTTGGTGTCGTCGAGTCACAAAATCGAGGTAGTCTTCATCTCCATTTGATTTTGTGGCTGGAGGGTGCCCTGACATCAGAAGAAATGCAAGAGTTGTTACGAGATGCCGAATTTTGAGCCCGTATACTTGCATACATATGCGCCAATTTGAGAGCCCATGTCCCTGGGTTAGATTCAAGAGCGGATGTAAAGAAAACTCCAAATGAGGTCGAAATCACGTACTCCCGGCCCATCCACCCAGATTCACCCAACTACGACGCTCAATTGGCCGACTTTGAACGTTGTCTTGTCAGAGCCAAACAAGTTCACACTTGTGAGATGCTACGATGTCTCATGCCTAGCAAACAAGGTCATTACCGATGCAAACGGTGTGCACCATTTGAGTGATCACCAGATGACTACGTAGACGAGTCTGGTAAATGGAAGCTGAAACACATTTACGAATATCTGAACAGCTGGAATCCCGCTATTCTCCTGAATGGCCGCTGCAATAATGACATAATGCTGCTGTCCAATGGATCGGAAACACGCGGATCGTCCTTTTACATCACTAGTTATCAGACAAAGAAGCAAAACAGGCACAATAACATTTCAGCAATTATGGCGAGGGGCTATGCATATCATCTTGAGCACTCACACTACTTGGAAGACATTCGCGACAATCAGAGGCTTTTATTATTTCGACTCGTGCACACAATCAACAGAGAACAGGAGATAGTGGGGCAAATGGTGTTGTCTCACTTAGCTAAATTGGGGGAGACATACTGCTCACATAAGTATTCGCCGGTTTACTGGTCATTGTTTGTGGGAATTCTGCTGCATGAATTTCCATGCCTGTGGCAAAGCCAACAACAGTGAGTTTTTCTTATTTTGTATTTTGAATGTGAGTTCTTATTCTATGATAGCCAACAGCACACAGGCGACATTCATGTTGAAGCCAGGGAGGCAGATGATGAAGAGTCTCCAGCCATGCAAGAAACAACAGAGGCCAGCGAAGCCGAGGTCTGTCACTTTTACTTTCATTTCGTAAGGTTTCCTGACATGTCAATTATAGAATGGCAATGAAGTTTTGACACTGGATACAGACACTAATGGGCGAATCTATCCCAAGTGTCAGGCATCTGATTACATGCTCCATGGTGAAGCTCTTGATAATTACAATATCATCGAATATTTCGTTAATACATATGAAGACGACGTGGATCGCCAAGATTGCAATCAAGAAGATGAAGAGGATATAGATTTTATGTCCGATGAACATCGACGACCAGGTCGTCCACAAAACGAGCGCATCCATTACCTCCCCAATCATCCAAAGTATAACAAGAAGCTTCGTATCAAGCGAACACGCAGACATAACCAGCTTCCAAATTTTATAGGCCGCTACTTCCCACGAGCCAATGATCCTGATATCAGAGAATTCTATCGCGCAAATATGCTTCTGCTTCTAAAACCATGGTGAAACATCCACACCGATTTGAAGATGCCTACGGAATCATGGTCAGCAGCTTTTACACGTTTCATCTCCATAGCTTCCAAAAAGGAGAAAGATATTATCGGAAGTATTCAGTATTTCTATGAGTCGCATGCAGCTGCCAAAGAAGAGAGGGATTGGGACCCTAATGAGGACGACGGACCCAGTGGACGACAACACCGACTCGAACCACATGGAGATGAACACGAGTTCAGTGAAGATGCCGAAATTCCTGATGATATATATTCAGAAGAAGGTCTTGCAGCTCTCCTGGCATTGCAGGTCCTGCTGTGGGAGGAACTACGTGGTCGCTATGCTGTTGAGCGTGCAAAGCATGCAAAGATATTTACTGGAGATCTTTCAAAATGGAATGTTAATCTTATCTCTCCTTCTGCTTCAATTGCCACCGGAGATGATTTGGTTTGTCTGATTGGGTGGAAGAAACAGTTGATAGCCTCTGTTCAGGCGCAGAATTCTGGTCTGGATCCACCTCAGCCAGTTGACCCTGTTCATGTTGACAATAGGGGAGACGTGGCTCATCTGTCAATTCCAGATCCCAGCGAAGACAGGGGCCAGGTAGCCGTTTTAGACAACTCTGCTAGCTCTGAATCAGTGTTAAATGCAGTTGATGTGAAGGACCTCAAAGCGGATCAATTTCATGCATACGACATTATTGCATGGCACCTCGATCAGACCTTAGCTGGGAACAAACCTCTACCACTGAGAATGATCATCCACAGCGAGGGCGGTACCGGTAAATCAAGGGTTATCCAAACGGTCACTGAATATTTCGTATGGCAAGGCGCGAAACACCTTCTCCTAAAGGCTGCATATACGGGTGTTGCGGCATCACTTATCGATGGCAAGACAACACATGTCATCAGCATGATTTCGACAACTGGGCGACCAATGAGCGATGAAACCAAAGTGAATCTCCAACGATTTTGGAACCATTTTATCTATCTTATAATAGATGAAATTTCCATGATTTCAAAGTCATTTCTCGCAGTATTATCCCGTCACATCACCATAGGCAAGGCAGTAGATGTCACAACTAGAGCTGATTATTTTGGCGGCATAAACATCATCTTTTGCGGTGATTTCCATCAATTCCCCCCAGTCGCATGCTCACCGTCAGAGGCATTATATTGGCCTTGTAATCTAACCAATTCCGTTGACTCACAACTCAGTCGTGCCATTTATGATGAATTCACCACCGTTGTCATACTTCGGGAGCAAATGCATGTGACAGATCCAGTCTGGAGGGACTTTCTTACACATTTGCGCTATGGACACGTGCAGAGGCACCATTTGGATGTTCTGCGAAAGCAGATTATCAATAACTCCGAATGTCCGAAAACTGATTTTGACTCCAAGCCATGGGTGGACACGTCACTGGTCACACCAAGGCACGCTGTTCATACTCAGTGGAACGAGGCAGCCATTCGTAAACATTGTCGAAGTACAGGCGGAAGACTCTTTGTATATCCTGAAGAAGACCGAATTCAAGGCTGTAGACTTACGTTAGCAGAGCATTATGGAGTAGCTGCAAGACACGCTGGTGTGGCAAGGGACGGCAAGCGGAATTGGAGGAAAAGGGTCAATGACTTACCAGATGTTGTACAAATCACCATCGGCATGAAAGTCATGGTAACCTCAAATATCGAAACCAATCTGGATGTGACAAATGGTGCCTGAGGTGAAATCATCGATATCATACTCCATCCCGATGAACCTCCACTAGGAGATGATCCCATAGTAACACTTCAGCACCTCCCATCATATATCTTGGTTAAACTCAAACAGACACGCGCTGATACGCACGCACTCACTCTAGGCACCAAATCCGACAATAATCGCCTATCCGATATCTCTACATAGCACCGGAGCTCGTCGATCATCCGCGTTCTCGATATCGACG
>KN833082.1:12099-23476 GCA_000827315.1 Piloderma croceum F 1598 | reverse complement strand
AACATATACTTGTCAGATCTCCGTGAAACCTCGACATCGACATCGCGCGTTACATCGAAGTATCGCGATCTACATCGAGACATCGCAACTGCATTACACTACTTATCTTATCACTCTTGGAAGGGTTACTCGCCAACTCGCATTTATTAGATCTTGTTGTGGTGTTTGTGTTGGTCCCAGACCATATAGGCATCGCAGGCATATCAGCGCGGAACAATTAGAAGGCCTCGACGAAGGTGTAATTCCTGTTGAGGTTGCAACTTGTAGCTTTCAGATCAAAGTCAGGACAAGTAACAGCAAATATACTACAAGAAGCGTTCGGCACCGGCAGTTTCCAATGACAGCCACATACGGGTTCACAGACTATCGCTCACAGGGCCAAACTCTTCCGTATGTGATCATAGACATTGCGTCACCACCAACAGGTGGTCTCGACCTCTTCAATCTCTATGTTGCACTCTCTCAAAGTTCTGGGTGATCAAGTATCCGTTTATTGCGCAATTTTGAAGACAAATTGTTTCTGAAATCACATGATGTTGCATTGTTGGCAGAGGACGATTGACTGGAGAAGCTGGACAGAGTCACGAAAGAATGGTGGCTGAAGATGGACGTGAAAGATGACACAACTAATAAAATCTGTTCTAGCATGTTTATATAAGTCACGGTTGTTGTGTTTGAACTTTTTCTTTCTCGTAAAATACATTTATCATCGGACTCAACTCCTCAGATGGTGTCGGTGGCATTTCCATTAAAAACACTGAGAATGGTCAGGAACAGGCTTCAATTTGAGGGGGCCAGGAACCCTTGGCAAGCAAGGGGATTCCTTTTGAGCTAATGATACCACTGGCCCGCCGGGCAGACCTGGCCCCGTTTGATCTCGTTTGATTCAGTCACTTGCTAGGATATTTACTCAGCTGTAGTGATCTATAAGGAAATAAAAAAGATAATTAAATAATTACTGTACACAATGAGCACATTATGTTACATTTATAAAACAAGTTGTTTAAACCCTGCAACTGCAGGATATTTCAACCAAAGGTGGGTCTGAAAAGTGTATAATAACACATTTATGATATTATATGGTATTTGCACACAAGTACTATCACACAATGACCTTTAGAAATTTTTGCACTCTTTGATTTGTTTCTCTTGACACAAAGTGATATCAGTCTCAGACTTTTATGGGATTCTGTATAAATTGTCCGATACATATACCCTGATTTTTGTTACAGTGAAATCAAATCTGAGGGTCTCACTGTAGAAACCTTTTGAAAGAATGTCATGCATCAGCTGAGACGGCAGCCTGCCAAATTTAATCTGACATGATTGGCAATTAACAAACCCATGTCTTAAACGTGTCTCTGAGCAGAGTTTGAAATTTCTGCCCTGGTGTCATGCCTTTCTGCGCCCCAACATTGATGATTCAGCATGCATGCATAACTTTATGGAATCTCTTGAAACTTTACAGTTGCAATTCTATAGACCTTAGGTGTAGTCTCAATAATTTTTGGAAAGTTTGAGCAATGTTTTGCTTTGGGAAAGACATGGTGATCCTGAAAACAACTTTTGATATCCTAAACTCAAGGACTTTAGGTTTTCCTGTGTGTTAAAGCCTTTCAAAAAATTATATTCATGCTCTGTTATAGTGATGAAAAATTGAAAAAAAAGAATCAAGGAAAATGGTCCACATTTGAGCTGGTAGGAAATGATTTTCAAAAGGTGGTACATTTCAAAAGGTCATCACAAGGGAAATGTCATGTGGGATATAACAGAATGACTCAAGTTCACAAACCCAAAACTTCACAGTAGCGATTGAAGGCTTCACATATCTGATTTAGAGACCTAGGTCCTAATGGGACCAGGAATAAGCACCCATTACTGTCCCTGTGTGTATGGTAGCAACTAGGCAGCTGGCGTTATGTGTTGCCACATTCGCTGAGATAGCAACCAGAGTGCTAAAATATACTATATATAGTAATTTTGGAGCTTGTAGTCCCGCAGGGCCTGAAATTTGGGCCCATTATTTTCTATATTTTAAATGTATGATTAATATCCAAAGATATTAATTATACTTATGCCTTACAGTCTTGGACTTTTACATATTTATTTAAGATTAGTTTAGACTGAGTGAGGCTACAAGATCATCTGAAACTGTAGCCTCACTGAGTTTCAACTTAGCTTCCAGATTAGGAAGCACTTTGTTTGAAACACGTTCCTGACATGTTCTCATGGCCACCCGACCTCTAGCCTGAGACTGAGGGCCTCAGGTGGCCAAGAATAGCTTCCTGTGAGTAAGAATGACTCACAGGGAGTCATACAAACCTTTAGGATCATTCAGGAATCTTTGTGAGTCACCCAAAGGCCTTTCCGATGACTCACAATGATCTTTCACATTCCTTTTATTTTTACAATATCATGTATAAATACAAGGCCTTGCCTCTGCCAATAAATCATCTTTTTACACCTCTAAGTTGTTCTCAAGCTGAGAAATACTCTGAACATAATACATTTTGATCCATGCCATTTGAAGCAATACATTGACTTGCTCCGTATTTGTTTATAACCTCTATATCCAGGCTAGACAGCTTTGCACTCTCTTGGACTAAGAATTCGGGCTAGATTGCTTTGCTCTCTCTTGAAACTATTCTTTGAACATAGTAGGTCAGTTGGTGTCTCAATAACATTTATCCAAGAATACTCTCAGCTCATCTATCATCACATCCAAGTGCCACCAGCTCTGTGACACTTAGATTTACTTCAGAGGATAAGTACACATTATCTTTCAAAGTCTAAATAATATTCCACTAGACTTATTTACTTAAGTAGAGTAGAATTAATTGTCTCTCTAAAATTAATAACTAAGTATTTCTTGAGAAACTAGCTCATCTTTCATAAATTGGTAAGTATTTTGTAGAACACCAATTTAGTTTATAGATCTATTAGAATACTTGTAAATACAAATATTCCACAGATCCATAATACTCTCACATAGTGTCTGTGGCTAGACCATCATGGTTTGATGAGCTGTTTGCTTGCCTTTCCATCCAGTCAACAAGGATTTTCATGAATCCAATTGGATCTTGAACAATGTTGGGGTAGACCTTGAATTCATCCTTTGAGAGCTTCCATGTTGTCTAAAACTAGAAGCACACTCAATTAGCAATGGAAAACACAAAACATGGAGTAGAATGCTAACAGTTGAGTGACTCACCTGAAATAAAAGCTCCTTGCTTACACATGCAAGCACATAGTTGTCAAACTCAATGCCCAGTCCTAACTTCCAATCACTTGCCTGTAAAGTGCATATGTGTATACAACATGGCCATGATGAAAGAAATGCTCAATGCTTACATTTTTGGGAATTTTGCAAACTAAATTCTGCCAGATATCCTTGCAATACAACTGGATGGGCATGTGTGTTAGGTATTGTACCTGTTATCGTTTTTAAGTGGGTCATGATCATAAAAAAAGAAAGAAGATTGATGTAAGAAATACCTGGAGCCACGTTGACCCAAAGTCAAGTAACACAGCCTGAGATGAGTTGTGGACCCCCTTCAATTCAAGCTTGTCAATTGGCAGATTTTAGAATACTGGGTAGATGTTGGTATGGGCACCAGTACCACAAAGGACTTCATGAGGGTCATTTGGCTTGACCTTATAAACTAGACCCTGGTGCACTGGGTGGTCTATTAGCCACTGAGCCTCCATTTTCTTCACAGTTGCATCAGCCCAAATTCCATAGACATGAAAGTCATAGGATGGAAGCAAAGGTTCTGATTGGAATCTGAGTGCTTGGTAGCTTGCTTCTGTCTCTTTTTTCTTGGGCATATTGGAATGGAAACCAAGCAACAGAGGATGGTATCATGTGGAGAGGTGTAAGGTAGGGCTGAGTGAGAAATTGCTTGCAGAAAAAATGAGTGAGTCAAAAAATCATGGGTGCATGCTCTCACACTATGTAAAAGGGACATGCTCATCTGATTCAGTTGCATTAAGTGACAGAAGGGTAATAAAATACTTTTTTTAAAACCTAATAGATGTAAAATATGTGCTTGTATCAGATATGATGATAGGAGAGACATAGTGAGGGGCAGGTGTGACCTCACCAGGACCCACATCCTGAACAGTACCATGTGTACCCCAATCCCACAAGCTTGCAGGTGTGTATGGATGTCAAATATGATTTCAGTGGTTTCTTTACATTACATTCTCTACCACTCCATGACAATTGTCCTTCTCACCCACAGCTACTACTTCCATTAGTGTTAGGGATATGGTTATAAATTACCTTTTGACTTTATCTTACTATTAAAATTCTTTTTCATTATTTCTAGACGTTAGAATATAGAGTATCTTACACTGACCCACAGATCCTTGTGGAGTCCTTGTGAAATATCAGGACTCTATGGGGACTTCACAAGGACTGTAGGTGGACTCAATGAGGAGCCACCAGCCAAATGAGCAAATTTCAGTCCACCTCCAGTCCACTTCTAGTCCAATCTACATGGAGTCCTCAATATATACAGCCAACTAGTACCATATATGTCACCTCTGCCTGATTGGGGTAATGTGATTTAAATTGCACCAGATATAGGTCATGCCTTATATGTCCTGGAGTGGTTTTTTTATGTGAATTCAGTGGTGATGTCCATTTTGTGATCACAGTGACCATATATGGCAATACCGGCAACCATATAAGTGTTATATATGTTCTGGAGTGTTTTTTTGATGTGGATTCAATGGTAATCTCTGTTTTGTGATTGGAGTGACCATATATGGCAATACCAGCAACCACATAAGTGTCATATATGTTCTGGAGTGTTGTTCTGATGTGGATTCAATGGTGATGTCCACTCCATGATCAGAGTGACCATATATGGTAATACCGGCAACATATGTGTTCCAATGCAGTTGTTTCAACATGAATTCAATGGTAATGTCTGTTTTGAGATTGGAGTGACAATATATGGGAATACTAGCAAACAATAGATATTATATATATTCTGAGGTGGTATTGCCATATATGGTGCCTCTGATCATGAAATGAATGTCACCATTGAATCTGCATTAAAAAAACTGTTCCAGAACATATATAACATTTATGTGCTTGTCAGTATTGCCATATATGGTCGCTCCAATCACAAAATGGAGATTACTATTGAATCCACATTATTTTAAAAACCACTCCAGAACACATATAACACTTATGTGGTTGCTGGTCTTGCCATATATGGTCACTCTGATCACAAAATGGCCATCACTGTTGAATTCACATCAAAAAACCACTCCAGATAATATATAACACTTATGTGTTTACTGGTATTGCCATATATGGTCACTCCAATCACAAAACAGAGATTACCATTGAATCCACATCAAAAAAACACTCCAGAACATATATAACACTTATGTAGTTGCTGGTATTGCCATATATGGTCACTCTGATCACAGAATGGACATCACCACTGAATTCGCATCAAAAAACCACTCCAGATTTAAAACACTTATATCAGTTATTTTGTAGACACATTACCAAAATTGGGTGAGATATGGTATATAGGGAACCCATTGATCCTATTTTTAAGATCTTATGGTCTAGTGGTAAATGGTGAGTGATGCTTACATAAGCATTAATACAGGAGATTGTGTGTTCAATCTCTTGTGGATGCATTTTGTTGAGTGTCTCTGCACAGTCCTTGTGGATTCCACATGGATTCCACCAGGACTCCATTGACTTCTTCAATTTGACCAAGTTACGAGTCCTTAAATGCTAATTTAAGACTTGTTCTTTTAACCTGAGTTTCTAAGTGAAATCCTAATCCCTAAGATTTGCGTCGTATATCGTGGGACATTTATTTACTTACTGTGAGACTGAATTTTGTAGTCTCCATTAACTGAGTTTCAAAACCGACGCGGATTCTCGATATAAAAGGAAATATCAGTAACTCAGCAGCGAAATGGTGATATAGCGAGACTCACCAAGCGGAATTGCTCAAAGTAAAAATGTAGATGTGTTCTCCATCATTCGGAGAGTATATAAAAATATATTCATGATTTTAGGGTGATTGTGGAAGGTGCTATGAAGCTGCCAAAGGTACTTTCAAGAGCTTTTTTTGGTGTTTTGAATGTAATTCCATATTATCATGGCGCATCGCGTTGTCTTCCACTCAACCACCACCAAACGCAGGGCCCATCGGACTGTGCCCAGCCCATCCATGGGTCCCTGGGAGGGAAATAGGAGCTGAGGGAGAAGGATGGAAAAGGGTGGGGAGGAGATGGAGAGGCAGGAAGGGATGCAGGTCCCAAGGTGAGCAACACAACCCCCCCCTGCCATACCATCTCACTGCCCACCAACCACCATCTAGAATACCACAGCAGGGGGCCCTGTGATACCACAGAACCCCCCTCCAGCTCCTGCAGCCCAGATGCAGACCAAAACTGAGCCACTCAAGCTCAGACTTCGAGTTTTTAGGCCCCAGCCCCCTCCCCCTCGCGTGTGCTCGAATGCACATACACACCACCACCACCACCTCGTCTACACTACCCCAGGACCTCTCCCCACCTCCCTCCACTGCTGTTTCCAACGGCGCGCACAAAACCGAGCCCTAGTGGGCCGGTTTCAGGATTTTGGCCCAAAACCCGCAACCCCGGCTTGCGCAGTCCAACGCGCGACCCCACCACCAACGTCACCTCATCGTCACCACCCCACCACCTCTCCCCATCTCCCACCATCGCTGTTTCCAACGGCGCGCCCCAACCGAGCTCTAGCGGGCCAGTTTCGGGATTTTGGCCCCAAACCCGCAACCTCGGCTTGCGCAGCCCAACACGTGACCCCACCACCGACGTCACCTCGTCGTCACCACCCTACCACCTCTCCCCATCTCCCACCATTGCTGTTTCCAATGGCGCGCCCCGAACTAAGCTCTAACGGGCCAGTTTCGGGCTTTTGGCCCAAACCCCTCCCTGAGCCTCGCGTTTCCAACCGGACGGCCACACCACTACCACCACCACCACCACACCATTCCACCACCCCTCCGCATCGTCCCCCGTTGCCGTTTCACATGGCGCGCCCGAAACCGAGCTACAACAGCTCGGTTTCGCGTTTTTGGCCCAAACCCCCTCCCCGAGCCTTGTGTTTCCAACCAAACGGCCACACCACCACCACAACAACAACAACACCATCCCATCATCCCTCCACATCATCCCCCGCTGCTGTTTCACACGGCGTGCCCAAAACCGAGCCGTGACAGCTTGGTTTCGCGTTTTTGGCCCAAACCCCCTTAAAAATATTCAAATATATATTCTTTTCTTTTCATTATTATGTTAATGTTTACTTCTGGCTCAGCATCTTTGTAGTATACATTTGCAATAATAATAATAATTTTGTTTTTGGACTTTGAAAAATTTGAAGGCAGAAAACATGTCACATGACTGAATACAACCCGCCTGCAACTTTGTTCACTATTTGGAACTCCGGTGTGTGTGTGGCTGTGCTTTTTCCGCCTTGCTTCCTCCTCCCATCATCATCTTGATATGAACTTCTACTATATCTTCCTACTGCTCCTGGTGGTTCTCTCAGCCTACTCTGAGGGTCCTCAACAAGGTGAGCCTCCTGATTCACTTGATTCCACTTCAGTTGCTGTCTGCCCAAACAGTAGCTCTGACCCTTTGGGTGTTTTAGCCCCTATCTTGCCCCAGAGTTGGGTGTTTGAAATTGTGCTGCCCCAGAGTTGGGTGTTTGGATCTCAGAACATGATCCTACCTCAGAATGAGGTTTTTAGAACTATCCTGCTTCAGATTGAGGCATTTGAAATTGTCCTGTCTCAAAATGAGGTGAATATATCTGTTCTGCTTCAGGGTGGGATATTTGGAGTTGTGATTGGCAGTTGGCAATTGTCCAATAAAGTTGAAGCTGTTATAGATTTTTTTTGAGTTAAAAGCATCAAAAATTTGACTTCAACTCTGGTAAATGGTGTAGAAAAAATGGGCTGGACAATCAGAATTTTGTTGGAGTCTCTTCGGCATGTTTTAAAGATGTATGCCTGGTCTCTGCCTGAGAATCAAACTTCTGTTCAGTTTAGATGCAGACTTATCGGACTACTACTAAAGCAATCTCTTTTCAGAAAGCATGACTTTGCCGCTTGTGTATACTAGTGTTGCCTCAAACCGGCTGGTCACAAAAAGCCATTCCCGGTTCTGATTTTTCAATGCATAACCAACCTTCCCAAAGACCAGTATTTGGTAGCTATGGGCTATAGCTACCAAATACTGGTCTTTGGGAAGGTTGGTTATGCATTGAAAAATCAGAACCGGGAATGGCTTTTTGTGACCAGCCGGTTTGAGGCAACACTAGTGTATACAGAGTCTACCATGATTATCAGAACTTTGGTTTTTGGCACTTGAAATGTTTTTCAGATTATAAAAATAATTCTCATACACACATTGGAGAAGATGACTCCCAGAAATCAACCACATTTCAATTCTACGGTGGTGGAAAATCTTTGATATTTTCATCTGATGAACTTCGTCCATATACATCAGATGACATACATGGGCAAAAATATCAGTTTCTTCAATGCATCAAAAAGGATAACAAGCAGACATTAAATCCCAATGATGATAATGTACTTTGTAACATGCCTCTTAATGTGCTTGTTCCAAAATTGACATTAAAATCTGCCAAAGAACTGGCCAACTTACATGACATGTACATGCCTTCAAAAATTCTGCTTAAAAATGCACATATATTGCTTGAAAACCACAAATGTGAAACTTGTCCAGATCTTCTTGCAATATTTAAACCTTCCAAAACAGCTTCCAATGCTGAGTATCAACAAATGTGGTATCAGAAAAATAAAGAGAAACGTGCCAAATATGATAAGCAACGTGCTGAAAAATCTGAATATCAAGAATCTAATAGAAAGAATGTACACAAACACTATTGGTCAAAAAAAGATGAGAAATTTCCACCAAATCCACCTTCAACAAATTTATGTCAGCAAATTGTGTCTGATTTTTGTGCTGATACTTCTCCAGAGGTATTTGAAGAGAGTGGTTGTGCTGTTTGCGGGAAATTAACTCCAATTTGTGAAATGGAAGAGCTTTCTGAAATTGAAAATCTCAGTTTGCTAAAAGTTGATGGAGTCACAAGAAAAGCCAGATGCAAAAGCACTGATCCAGTCAGAGAGTTGAAAGGACCCATCTTAGCACCTGGTTGCAGTAGAGTTTGTCCCATATGTGTTGAATTTCTGGACAAGAAAAAAATTCCTACTCTAGCTCTTGCAAACAGTCTTTGGGTGGGAGAAATCCCAGATGAATTACAAGACTTGACATATGCAGAACAGTTGCTTATTGCAAGGGTTCGCCATAATAGATGCATAGTCAAAGTCTCATCTGGCATGTCTAAGATGCGTGCAAATGCAATATCATTTTCAAACCCAATGCCTAAAATTTATAATGTCTTACCTCCTCCCGTGGAAGAGATGGATGATGTCTTGGATTTTATTTACACAGGTCCTTGTAAACCAACAAAAGCTGACTTTCAGCAAACACCATTACTTGTGAGGCGTTTGAAGGTGTCCAAAGCTTTACACTGGTTGAAACTTAATCATGTTGACTACTATGATTGTGAGATTTCAGAAAAGAATTTGGCTTCATATCCTGAGGAAGGTCCTCCAGTGGTTGTGGACTATCATCCATCAAGTTCAAATAAAAATCCAGAGTCAACCAGTGTACATGATATAGAAGAGGAAGATGGCACAACTGAAGGTCCCTGTCCATTTATAGTCCATGGCATTACAGGTGAAGAATTTTCAACAAAGACTATGAAGACCATCAAAGCTATAGCACTCCGACATTTGACTAGCGAGGGAAAAATACTTGGGATTGGACATGCAGAAACACCAGAGTCAATATATGGAAACCCCCAATTATTCCCTTCAATGCTACCTTGGCTGTTCCCATATGGTTTAGGAGGTATAGGCCAAACTGAGCACAAGCACAAGTTGTCCAGCATGATGCATAAGAGACATTTGCTGATGTATTATGACAAACAGTTTCAGAAAGATCCACATTTCCCACTTATTGCTTTTAACCATGAGCAAATGAAGGAAAGCACAACCGCTGGATATTTAACTGCTGAAAGAAAGTCGTTTCATGATATAACAGACAGGCTGATGAATGTTAACTTAGATGTTCTGTCAGACTTGACAAAGCAGATGACAGAAGGAGAGAGAATCAAGCCTGAAACTGAGGAAGAAAAATTGTGCTTCAAACTGATCAATGACTTGGATCATGTCAATGGTCATGTGTCTGGGTCAATCACCCAGAAAAAATATATGAGAAATGAAATCTGGTCTTTAATCTCATATTTTGGTGCACCATCATGGTTTATAACATTCTCTCCTGCTGATAACATGCATCCAATCAGTTTGTATTTTGCAGACACTCAGGAAACATTTAGTCCAAAGATAAGACCTGAAAATGAACGTTACAGACTTATAGCTGAGAATTCAGTTGCTGGTGCTCGATTCTTTCATTTTATGGTAGCAATGTTTATCAAACATGTATTAGGAGTGAATCAAGATCATCCTGGATTATTTGGCAAGACTGCTGCATACTATGCTACTGTTGAACAGCAAGGGAGACTGACTTTACATCTGCACATGCTCCTTTGGATTCTGAACTCATTATCTCCACAAGAAATTAGGGATCGAATTATGGACCCAAATTCTGATTTCCAGAAAAGAATAGTGGAGTATTTGGAGAGTGTGCATGTAGGTGAATTCATGACAGGAACCATGGATGAAGTCAAAGAACAAGTTGATGAAAATATAAAAGCCAAAGAATATAGAGATCCCACCCAAACTTTACCTGACGCCCCTCCAGAGCCTACAGAGTGTGACTGCAACAAATGTGAATCTTGTGAAAATACAGCCAACTGGTGGCAAAATTTCAAGACTACTGTGGATGATTTAATTCTTAGATCAAATGTTCACAAGTGCCGCAATTCAATCCCAGCTGATGAGAAAAAACAGAAAAAAGAGCAAAGAGGTTGTATTAACAAACATGGAAACTGCAAGGCAAGATTTCCAAGACAAACATTTGAGAAGACTGAAGTAGATCCTAAGACTGGAGCACTCAATATGAAAAAGGGTGAAAGGTGGATCAACACTCTAACCCCAATTGTGACATTTTTGCTAAGATGTAACTCAGATGTTACCAGTCTATTGTCTGGAACTGCAATCAAGGCCATTGTTGCTTACATATCAGACTATGTCACAAAGCCTGGTTTGAAGACTTATATCATTTTTGATACCATCAGAAGTGTATTTGCTAAGAGTTCTGAAATGCTTGGTGGTACACAGAAAAGGAAAGACAA
>KN833081.1:16468-100017 GCA_000827315.1 Piloderma croceum F 1598 | reverse complement strand
GATCTTTGAGGTATGGCTCACCTAATGTACACTGAGAAACCGAGTAAAACATATATCATGAAACTCACCTATTGTGTGCTCCTCATCCAGAAAGCCATTAGTTGCAAGTAAATTGTAAAGCAAGCTGTCCACTTTCGCACACAGGGACTTGCGATAAACATGTACATACAAAGAAATGTAATTGGTATTTGATGTGGTATTGTAAGCGAGGGGATTGAGTGAATTGACGTCGTTTGCAGTCCGTGCAAGGTACTTTGGTGATTTCCATTGATCCATATAGGTTTGAATGGCTGCGAAAAAACGATCAAATAAAACATCATCTTCGCAGATCACAATAGCCGGTGTGCCAGGAAAAATCCCGATTGAATGAAGGAAATCGTTTGCAAGATGATGGCCGAATCCATTGAATACCCGGTTATTGTCGCATAAGACTTTGCAGATGGCAGCAGATGCAGCAGCATTCGTACATAGTTTGGTTTCCGTCCTCCATTGTAGTAGACCTGCGAGGCATGCATTTCGCTCATGGTTCCAGTCGGGACCATCACCGAAACAAACCCACAGCGAAGGCCAGATCTGCAAAGACATCATACAGACCAAATAAACATTAAGGAAGCATATAACATACTTTCGTATCAAGCTTCAAATCATCTAGGCACCACATTGTGTCCCGACTTATAATGTGGATACGTACAAGCCGGGAGAAGTCCAGTAGTGCCCAAACATGTTCCTTGCCAATAATCGCAGCAAAAACCGTCAGTGAATGGCCTTCAACATCATTTGTTGCGGGTTCTACGAATTCGCTTGGTACCGCAAAACGACGTAACTGTTCGGCTTTGCGTTTATCAGTGTTTGGACCGGGTTGGCAGAGAGCCACAATTTTGTCGAAATCGGCACGATCAATCCCTCATGATGCTCGATTCGAGTCCAAAGCTGATGACTATGAGGTGCTACAATCACAGAAGTGAGGGAACATCAACAAGCGAGAACGCAAAACACCCACATGACCTGCAGCAATAATCATCTGCTTCCCTCTATTGACCCAAAATATTTCTCCTGGTGCTAGGTTTTTAAGCAAATATTCGAAGGATTGACCTTTGGCGCGATCAGCATCAAACTTGTTGACAATATATTCGAGGTCAGGGGGCTCAGTATCGTCATGGTAATCCCTGTGATCCACGGTGCATGTAGTATAATGACGTTGAGCTGTCCCGGTGGCGAAACAGCGAGGAAATATACGAAGAAATCCTGCACCAACATGTTAATATGCAAACACCAAATGTAACCGTGAAATACTCAACCCTTTGGTTGCCGCCCGAAGCTTTGCGCAAATGACATCTTCCACCTCTTTAAACGATGAGACCAAGCCGATGGTTGCGGTTGTTCAGGCATACCGGTTGCGTATGAGAGGCTCAGACCCGTATAAACAAACTAAAATCGGGCGCGTACCGTGGCACGTGCTCTGGTCACGCAACAACATTCGCAGGCCTTATGCACTGCACAAATTGCATTGAATTTGATACTGAAAAGAGACTAAAAAAATTAAAATGCTATTTGTGAAATGGTTTTGGCAAACAACAAGAACGGTAGAAACTCTAGAAAGGACAAAGGACTCGTTTTTGCCGTGCGAAGCATCGGCCCACTTTCAGCAAGTCTCTGCATGCAAATATAAAATTATGGGAGAGAAAGAATCGGTCCGCGTGCTATAGTGAACGAGGACCAAAAATTCTCGAGCGTGAGCGTAATCGCGGAATTGATTTACAATGCTTCGCGAGCACAGCTCGCCAATATAACTCTTCAGACTGATCCATATCTATCCTGAAGTCACTTCCTCGATCTCTGGGCCCGAATTACCGCGGGTGGCGAATTGCAAGGTCTGTAGGTGCACGGTATGTTCCGGATCGTCCAGAATTAGTCCGCGGATGTCCATCATCATGTGTCCAACCTTTTTAGTGAGGTTAGCCCACAAATCCAGTAACGAAATAAAGGTAGCACACTGCGATGGAAACAATGCACTGGACTGGACTGAAAATATGCCGTCAGGGAGTCGCAAGAACCTCGTCTAAGGAATATTGACTCACAGTAGAATGAAAAATATTACAATTTCATGGATCGAGTTAGCTACCGTTAATGTGTCGGAAAAATCGAATTTACCATCAGGACCGATATGGCAAATTCGATTTTTCCGACATGCAAGGCCCACTAGGGTAGCCGCGATCAGTGTAGTTGATTTGCTAGTTATCTGTTTACCAACCAAATGTGATGACAAAGTAAACCATCGAGTCACGAGCAAGCACGGTGATTCTGGTGACAGATGTTTAATAAATAGTGGGAGCAGCTCACATTTGATTCATTTCATTGCGATACAAGATTACTTTGTAAACCATGAGAAGCATGAGAGCACCCGGTTATGTAAGCTAGGGGAGTTACAAACATAGCGTTTTGCGCACCTTCAAACGATAGGGCAGGAATCCTACAATATTGCTTAATTACACAAGCGTTATCTGAGCTATACGTGCTAAATATGCCATTGCACACTACCATTATTCCTAGAAAACTGAATGTAGCAAAGGTAGGAACTCATAGTATAAGGCAGCTGTGAGTTTGCTCTATAATAGCTGGTACGGTAGCAGACCAGAGGCTTACTATAGTACGTGCGCATATACAGCACTTGTGTCAATGCAGTACAAATAAAAGCAACTGTGAGAGCCCAAAATGTTTACGTTATGCCGTAGAAGCGTGCAAATCACGAGCGAAAAAGCCACTCAAAGACTAGATGAGAAGCTTTGATTACAGGTTGCACAAGGTTTATTAATATCTTTAAGAATTATCTGTATTGGGAGCAGTTGCTACCTTGCGATGGCCATCTGTGAAGATCGTCTGGATTAGCTCCGCAGAAACACTTTCGGCAAACGAAGACATACACAATGAGCACACGCGGATAATCATTAGAAGCTCCACCGCGCATACATTAAATATAGATAGCAATAACTCAGTAATCACCTTCGTTTCAACGTCGACAGAAACTCACCAGTCCAAAAAACTATTTATAGATTTGCAACTACAAGACTATTCGCAAGTGTGACACAGGCCTTGCACGCAACGAAGCGAATATAAAATTCATACAGCTGAAATTGATCGAGACGTTAGGGAACAGACACATTCATTTGGTGGGATATAAATACTCACAGACAGGGGAAGAGGGAAAATATTTTGCGCTATAACGATTCTCAGGTGGCTGTTGCGGTTTATCCAATGTGGCACTCACGAAGATCCGCTAGCCTGTCATTCGAGCATGTTATTTTTAAACATACGAGGGAAAATTGATATGACGCACGCAATCAGGAATGCGAGAAAATAGTGATTTATGGAAAATATAATTTTTGGAAGCCGCCATCTGAGCCTTCACGATGGGATCAGGGTACAGCCGGAGGTATAAATTCACTTGACGAACGTCCAGATCCAGTCGATCAGATCATAAAAATATAATCGACAGTAGATCTAGAGACAGAGGTCATACCTCCTTGTCTAGAGTCTCCTTGATCGTACAGCAGCAACATCTAGCGGGTGTCAAAAAGTGAGCTTAAGAAAGATATCCCCATTTAAATTTCTCCGTACAACGAAAGCAACTGGCCCGTCAAACATCAGACTGTGTTAATGCCGTACTATAGTTTAAATACCACTCACCACACACGTAATTTCCCATCAGGACCGAGCTGAAAACAGAAGGTGCATTTGAATCAAATGGAAAATAGCCAGTCGCTGGAGGAGCGGACATGATACTGTTGTAGAACGAAGAGCAGATCAGCAAGCCTAGGGATTTTGTACCATTGTCATTGTAATAGGGGAACTAAAGATCGCGAATTGATACACAGAATCAAGTGATGAACAGATTGTTCGGCCAGTGGTAATCACTTTTCGACTACAAGAGTGCCATTATCTCCATTTATGAGTAGCCAATATAATGCCGAGATGACTCGGAGCAGCGTGTTTCTGAAATGTAGATCCGAAAGGTTGGTTGTATGTCGAGTTGCGATGATGATGTCGTGACTTACGGGCTTTCAAGTAGCTAGATCAAGCTGGGAGGCATAGGTCTAAGGAGATGTGGTTTATAATGGTCGCTTGTCGCAAGTGGACGGCACACGTGGACGGTAACTCGCTTCTACGAGCACGACCGTGAGAAGATACGGCAAAGTCAAGGCCGGCGCCAATTTCATGTCAACTTTGCATCAGGGAGTCCGTTATACATTGAGTCCCTTAAAGCTCTTTTCTCTGTCAAGCAGCCAAGCATTCATAGGCCCGTGGCTCACAGCTCGAATGAAGGAAGATCTTCTGTCCTCAAGGTTGTTGATGTCCTCGCAAAAGCTGCTAATCTGAGCCTTCCTTCAACGGCCCAACCGAACTTGTCAGCGCCAACTGCACACCGTCGATGTATCTCTGCCTCGCGCTCCTGCGCCTCTCTGTACTTGCATTTATCTGTGGTTAGCTCTGACTAGCACCCCTCGAGCTCCTTCAATACCGGTGGCTGGAGTTCGTTGCCTTTCATATCTCGCTGTATAATTTTTAGTAACTGGCTTTTAATAATTTCACCTCCTTTCGCAATCCTAAAGACATTTGATAGATTTTGTGCAGACCTATATTATTTCCATAATCAAGAAGATGGGCCGATCGACATGACGTGAGGTCCCCATAGATGGTCGTTTTTTAGAGAACAAATTTACCTACTGAAGCGATTTGATTAACCTCCCCGGAATAAAATTTACTACCTACCTCCCCTAAAGTTGCCCTTGACCCACAAGCGCTTGGCACAGGTACTTGCAGGCATGCGCAGCTAGGGTGAAGTATCCATCTCACTCCCATGTTGCCCTCGCCCAGCTCGAACCTTCGTAATACCGTTACTTTCCCCCCGTTCTCGGACCTACCCGCAGAAGAAGACATCAACCCTCGCTACTATTCCGAAGACCCGCGGACCTGCATATATAGACCGAATCGACACTGGGCCTTCATGGGCGAAATCGTGGATGTCACAATGTTCATTCGCCTACGTATTGACGTCAAAGACAAAAGCGGTCGAGTTCTCCCAGTCTGGGTCCATACCGACGACCGAGGGACCGATTTAGCCCAACAGTGTCAACAAGGCTACACACTTATTCTCACCTATGCAGAGAGGCATTATTTCATGGATGGGGATGCTGGTATAAGACTGGAAGAAGGTGCTTCCGTGAAGGTTGTGCCATATTCTATGGCCGAGCTCATAGGTGCCAATGATATTATGTTTGAGGAGGGTAGGATGGAGAAATGTGCTTGTTGCGGCACGAAGGAAAGTGATACGACGGAAGCTTTGAAATGGTGCAGCAAATGCAAGAGCGCTTTCTATTGCGGAAAGGTAAATTATTCTGCGCTTGTGGGAATGCTTTGCTCGTCCGTGCTCATGTTCATGCCTTGTTCATTGTAGGAGTGCCAGATCAAAGTGTGGGGGGAGGGGCATAAAAAAGACTGTAAGGTAATCGCAGCAGTGAAGTGGTTCACAGACAAAGATTGGGAAAGATTCGAAGGATGGTGGGACAGACGTATACCGCAACAGCGCGCTCCGAAACCCATGATGACGGCATATGTGATGGGTGATAATGGCAAGCTTGAGCCCATATAAATTAGTCCAGTCGGAGTAAAGCTTCTCGTGCGTATCCATATCTTGCTTATTGTCATGGGCTAAAATATTGAGAGTATTATAGAAATGCAACCACGAGGTTCCTGAATGTTAACTAATGTTGAATAGAAGAGACGACAACATCAAGGGCAGAGGAGGTAAATGAGTATTTGAATGTGTTGTATTCTGGATTGTATGATCAACGTTTACGGCTGTATTGTGAGATACAAAGTCTTCATAGTTTCTTGCAAAGAATTACAAGTTGATTTTGTCGGTGGTCAGTACCTTGATTAACTGATACACTAGCCGTCAATCAATGTGAGTCGATCACTAGATAATTGATTAGACCGACTCACCACTATACTGTTTCTCTCCTTCGAGAATTTCCTGGAACATAATGCGCCAGTTAAACTCACGTCCACCTTGCTTGAGCCACGTGGCAGTAATTGGCAACTCACCGAATCCGTTTTCGCATACATTCATGGTCGCACCTGCAAGGCTTATGCAAATATCACGCGATTGACACGCCACTTAACACACGGGACAAAAAACCCTCTTTCCTCCAGACAAAATTTGAAAACTGTTACAGAAAATAATTAGATTATCATTTTACTTTTGGCCACAGGAAATAGTCAAAGATACAATTACAATGAATTATTATTCCCAGTTGAACAAAAGAATACAACATATTTTGATTTTGTTCCCAGGATATAATCTAATTTTGGGTTATGCCTCTGTTTGTGGTAAATAACAATTGTCTGGATTTGACTGCATCAATTGTTTTGACATGCCAAAAAAAGTGGTCGCTGTGTGTTTAGATTATTTCTTGATGACAAAATGGCCAAATAAGGGTTAATTAGCTATTTTGTCATCAAGAAATAATCTAAACACAGTGACCACTTTTTTGGCATGTCAAAACAATTGACACAATCAAATTTAGACCATTGTTATTTACTGCAAACAAAGGCATACTTGCAGCCAAAAAAAGTGAGCATAATTACCAGTTTGGGGTTGAGTAGCATCTTTTACACAAAATGGCCTCAAACATACCAAAGACCAGAGTACTATGCAATTTCTTCTAGATACATCATAAACCAGTCACTATCTACCATATTTACTAATGGACCATTAAAATGAACTAACTCTAAAGATACAATGAATTCTTTTTTGGCACACACACAGCTAGAAATGGAAATTATGCTCACTTTTTTTGGCTGCAAGTAGCCCAAAATTAGATTATATCCTGGGAACAAAATCAAAATATGCTGTATTCCTTTATTCAACTGAAATAATAATTCATTTTTCTAATTGTATCTTTGACTATTTCCTGTGGCCAAAAGTAAAATGATAATCTATTTATTTTCTGTAGCAGTTTTCAAATTTTGTCTGAAGGAAAGAGGGTTTTTTGTCCTGTGTGTAACCAAATTGGTGTGTGGACTTCCCAAAGGATCAAACTGCCCAAGACTAGACATCTCGAGTCCCAGCTCCCTCTGTTTCACAACCTGATTGGATGCCCAGGAAATCTGCTCCCCAAAAAAGTTTGATGAAATAAGAGCTGAACAACAAAACTTACTTGATGACATGAGCCCATGCTCATTGCTTTGCTGATCAAGCAGAATTGATCTACAGTTCCGGAATGAGCAAACTGACACACCACTTGCCGTTTTTGAGATGAAACTTAGTAGAATAACATGGCCTTGTATAGCAGGAAGCATTGTACTGGTCAAATAATTAATTTTGCATCAACTGAATTTGAGATTTGCTACATTTTTGCTATTGGTACTGAAAAAAAGGGTTTTTGTCAAATTTTGGGTGCAAGATGTGTCGCTATAGGTCTCTACATGATGTTAGAAGGTCACAGGAGCTGCGGAATGCTCTTCCTGAAGCCTAATAGCCTTGAGAACTTCGGACACACAACCAATGTGATGATGAGACTTATATTTTCACACAGCAAATGCTGTCTGCTGCACATCGAGGCCTTTGCTAATCCGGTTAGGTTTTTCCAGGACTGATTTGCTACAAAAACCTTTTAACAACCGAGGTTTTTAAAAAATTTTCTTTTTTTTGGGCTTGATTTGCTACAAAAACTCAGAAACCCCCAAAATGTTGATTTACATGTATTTGACCATATCAATGAGTTCTAGCATTATGTGCAGGTCCAGAAATAGCTAGAAATCTTTAGTGGGAGTCGCTGGTTTTGTGATTCCAGAACTGTAGACATATGACATTTACAAAACACAGCTGGATAACCAGTCAGATAAGACAATCAACTGAAGATGATTGCTAGACTCACTCAGCTGCCAAAAGTGTGTTCTGCATCCCAAAAACTGCTGATGCCTGCTAGATTGATAGGTAGTGCCTTGTATGTGGTAGGAATAGGGAAACCCCAAAAGGTTAGTCTAAGACTCTGTTGTGTGGAATGGTGAGCAATGACATCATATAAGTCTGACCATGAACATGCAAAGGGCCAGCTACCTAAATGGAACCAAGACCCATGACACTGCACAGGATCCCTGACACACTACCACATCAGTTGTAATAAACTAATTTTGGATGGAAACATGGAAATGTCAACTCACTCAAGGGACACTCACTCATATATGCTGGCTGATGCTCATTTGAAGAGACAGCCCTTCCCAGCCACTGCCAAACCCACTTCTCCATTGGGTGAATGCATGTTCTACCCACTCACCCTCATCTTCCAGACCAGACATCAACATTAATGACAAATTCTCATTAAGACAGCCCTCATTACCACATATCTATGATGACTTGCCTGTTCCATCACCTTCCATCTTCACAGACCTAGATTGGCTGGACAGGATGTGGAGCAGGAACCACTTCATGTACCCAGCACACCATGTAAACTCTGTAGTACTCTCACTGGATACAAGTCTCCTTTGCTGGTGCTGAGCTGGCCCACATCTCCCCCTAGATGACAACCAAAGTTCTTGTCTGTGTGCCTACCTTATTATATAGAAATGGATTCCACCTATATTGATGGCCTTGTAGCTGGGTGGTTAAATATACTAGTGTTGTGATTGTGTAAACTGTTGGCTGTGGGTTTGATCCTGGATGGTGTCTTTATTTTATTTTATTTTATTTCTGCTCTGGCAAGGTCAGAAGCTTCACAAGTAGGGTTTTAAGTCATGTGATAATTATTTTTGACCATAATGTTTGCCTTGTTAATTTTGTAATTGTAGTTTAGGCTTTTATAGTATAATAAGATGCAGAACACTCCCACCAAAGGCAGTGACTAAGAATTGCCCAAGCAGAATCAGTTTCCTGATATAATTTTAGTTGTTATTTGGTCTGAAGTTTTTCTTTCTGGAGTCTCATACAATATTCCATAAGGTCCCACACCATTTTAAGTGCTCAGGATCCACTTGACAGTACTTACTTTTCCTTTTAAATTGGGCAAAACTACGGTGTAGGGCTGGTTTTCCTGCTGCCCTGGAGTCATTACAGCCCCTTTCAAAAATTTGCAGAATCCTTCTGAAAAGTTTTCACATCACTGAAATCCCCGAACACTAATCAATGCGTCGACTTGGAGAGTCAGTATTACACTCAGGCCACGTACACTATGCCCACTCAGTCTAAAGTCTCCAAAGATGTCAGAGCCCGTATTCCGGCTTTGCACTATGAGTTTGGCTATGATGTGAAGAAGATCTGCCGGCTCCTAGACATAAAAAAGAGTCTCGCATACAAAACCCTGAAGCTCCATCGCTCTCACGGCATCACAGCAGAACCTAGGACTCGACAGCGGGGGCGCCACTGCAAGCTTACAACAGTTGACCAAATATTCATACTCACTTTGCTCAATAAGCAGCACACTGTTTACTTGGATGAAATCCAAGAAGAACTTCTCTTGTGTTGTGGTGTCAATGTCTCCATACCAACCCTCACTCATACCCTTCGTCACCTTCACTTCACACACAAGGACGTGTCTGGTAAGGCCCTTGAACACAATGACCGTTATCGTGCCATTTACATGAACAGGATTGCGGAAATCATGACCAACCCAGAACAACTGATGTTTGGTGACGAAGCATCCAAAGATGAAAGAACATCAAATAGGTGAAGGGGCTGGTCACGACAAGGAATGAGATGTGTGCAGAGGAAGTGCTTCGTATGTGGAAAAAGATATTCCCTCCTTCCAATCATCACACTAGATGGCATCATCACGCATGATATCATTGAGGGGTCAGTGACCAGCGAGAGGTTCATTGAACCTCTCCTGTGAATGCTTGTCTCCAGGAAGTTCAAGTAGCCGTTGCGTGAGATCACAAAGTCCAATTCCTTGACTTTTGGCACCTTGGTCTCTTTGCATCTTTCGTAGTAGAATAAACAAAGAGCTTCACTATGATCCTGGTCTCAATGTCTGTGGGTGGGACAGGAGGATCAGAAGGAGGTTGGGACATAATTGAAGCAGAAGTAGAGACGAAGCAGACAATTTGCGTGATTTCTAATTTAGGCAAGCATTCTGGGGTCCTTGACGCGAAAACTTTTCAGAGGGATTCCGCATAATTTTGAAAGCAGCTGTAAAAACACAGCATACAATTTATTATACTGATGTGAATTGATAATATTTTTGGGATCACTCAAACAGGCAGTAAAATGTAACACCATGGTCAACAAGAGTGAAAATCAAAATACCCTTCTAGGAGCCCTGTTTTCTCATTTCTCAGTCTCACAATACATATTCAGCTACTTATAGAGCTACATGATCTTATTTTATATTTTATTTGATGCAGTATATACATTAATCAACTATGTTTAAGCCACTCACCACCAGGATGGACAGCTGCCACATGTCACGTGACATTGTTTGGCTATTGTCTGGGGGGAGACATACAACACTTCTGGCACTGTAGATTACCTCAGCAATATATTGATCATTCCAGACTGAGTGTGTATGCTTGTAAAACAGGTAACATATAATACAATAAGCTGCAGAAATATGTTTTTTCTTCTTTTTTGTCATTAATCTGTAAAATAAGTTGTGAATGAGGTCATCAGGGGGACACACCAGGAATACCAAAATCTAAAGACCCTTTATAGATAATATTATCGGTAACCCAAATATATTTTGTATAAAGATGCCTATAAAGACTCACAATAGTTAATCTATAAAAGGCAGTAATAGGCAGCAATATAGAAAATATATTGAGATAGCTATAGTGACTCTTTATAGAAAAGGTATAAATTGCCCAAATAGGAACAATTATAGATAATATATAAAAATGGCTATAAAGGTCATTTATAGAACTTCTATAAATGGCCAAAATAGTGTTCACAATAGATTATCTATAAAGAGGCTACCCATAGGTAATCTATTGTAAACACTATTTTAGCCATTTATAGAAATTCTATAAATTACTTTTATAGCCATTTTTATATATATTATCTATAATTGTTCCCATTGAGAACCTATCCAGAGAAATCCAGATAGAAAACACTCAAATGTAAGACTCACAATTCTTATCAGGCCCAGAGTGAATTTAGACAAGTTATTATTATAAAGACAAAGAAGATTATGTGGGGGAATGAGGGAGATAACTAAAGAGTGTTTGTCCGAGAAAGGAACCTAAAGCCCACATATAAACAAGGATCAACAACACGTGCCCATGACACGTTGTAGGCCATATAATTACACTCTCACAGCCTTTAAAACAAAAACCATGGAGAAAATAAAAGTAAATATATGAGTTCACATCAACCAAAGGTGCATGGTCGGGTGGCATTAAAAAACCCAATGGGAGAAAGCTACCAAGTGGCTATGCCCATACCTGAGCTGTTGTCCAACCATACATTGAGTGTGGTGCATTCTTGAAGAGCAGATCCAGCGAGTCATTGGTCATGTTCCAGGCCATAGGCCATCCAACAAACCAAGTACTGCCAACTGTTTCCATGTCTACAGGAATTAATGATTTCTTGGACTAGATATTTCTCAAGACCATTGGAAGTTATGATTGGCTGCAGCTGGGATAGTTCACGGCCTGGGAATAGCACAGCATCATTAGCCAAAAACGGTTTAAGTTCAGATGCATGATACATGGGGTAAGTATTTGAAGAATTAGGCAATTTGAGTGTGTAGTTCAATGTCTCTGCATGTACATCAATAATGTTGTATGTCCATCATAATGTGGAAAAAACTTAGCCACTCGTTTTTCACCCTTCTTTTTGAATTCTTGATGACGGTGTAATGTTGATAACATTACCTTGTCGCCAGCTTTGAAGGGGATTTTGGGAGACCTGTTTTGATTAGTATAGAATGTTTGAAATACTTTTGCCTGGAAAAGATTGTCTTTCACCTCTGTGACATCAGTTTGCAATTTCTCAACAACCTCTTGCACATGCATGGCATCTGTGTTGCCTGAAACTGGTGAAGTAAAAGTTGCAGGGACAATTGGGGGAATTAGGCATGGTGATCAACTAAGATGAATCTGGAAATTAGAGAAGCCAATTGAGGCATTGACAGAGTTCATAATGTTAAACACATTCATGGCAATGTGTGTACCCACTCCTTTTGGTTGTGGCAAACATGATAGTGGATGCATTGGTTAATGGTTTTATTGGAATGCTTGCTAGATCTGTCAGTTTCAGGGTGGTACACAGAGTAAAGCTTGAGTTTAACTCCAGTTAGCTTATGCAAACACCCCAAAATTTGGAGACAAAAAGTTTGTCTCAGTCAGAAATGATCTCTTTTGGTAATTTATTTTTGTGGTACTAGTGATTAAAGAATAGAATAGCCAATTCTTCAGCTGTGATGTCTATCTGGGTAGGCATGATTCACATGTTGGAACACAAATGGTCCGTCATCAACAGGATACAGTCAAATTCCTCATCGTGAGGTAATGGTCCAATAAAGTCTATGGCCACACTGTTGCCTCTATCATTGGGGATCAAAAGAGAATGTAAGGGTCCAGTTGGTTTATGCATGGAATATTTGTTGTGTAAGCAATCTGTACACAACAGAATGTATGCTTTTTCGAGATCCCGACACATATCTGGCCAATAATATGTGTCCTGGAGTGTTGTATATGATTTGTTGGCCTCAAAATAACCAGAAACATTGTGTCCAAACAGAACAATTCTTCCCTGATATTTCCGGAAAGTGGTATCAGCAGCCTGTCCCCAATATACCAAAGGCCATTGGACGGGGAGACCCCCAGGATCATTGCTGGAGCTTTGATAAGTTTTTGACAAAACTCATCCACCTCATAGCCATCTTGGATTATTTACAGTACAGCAGGGTCCGTTGTAATTGAAAGAATTGCATGAATACCCAGAGTCTTAAAAGTCATGGATATAATATCCACATCCAAAGTTTCACCAGGATATGCACCATCAGGTACACATGACAACACATCGGCTACAGTATTATTTTCACCTTGAATATATATGATCGTCATGTCATACTGCAACATAAATTCCTGCCAACATAATTGATGGTGTGAGAGGTCACGCTGGGTATTAAAATTTTCTAAAGTTTGGTGATTGGTGTAAATGGTAATAGGAATGCCAAGTAAGTTGGATCACCACTTCTTCAGCACATGGATGATGGCTAATAATTCCTTTTCATGCACTGGATAGTTTTTCTCTGGTCCTTTCAATTGCATTGAATCAAAAGCAACTGGTCTCGCAAGTTCCCAGGAGGTGCCTATGCTGAGCATGGCTCCTGTGTGCCAGTCACTGGCATCACAGGTGACAAAAACCATGTCCTCACCCATGTTGGCGTGATTGATCGTCGTCAGACACAATGAGGGCTTTTATTGCCTTGAAAGCACTTTGATGCTCATTGGTCCATGGGGGGAAATTGCAACGAGCTTCCTTTGTCATCAAAGGTGTGAGTATACAGGTAAAGTCTGCCAGCTTGGCAAAAACAAATAGATGTATTGGACTAATCCAAGAAATGAATGGACATCTGTGGTATTCTGTGGAGTGGGCCATTGCAGAATTTTATTGACTTTAGAAGTATTTGCCTCAATACCCCAGGTGGAAATGTGATGACCGAGGAAATCCATTTAGAGTAAGTAGAAATGACATTTTTTTTGGATTACAGTATAATTCCGCTCTTCAGAGAGCTCCCAGCACAAGACGACACCAAGACCTCAATATGTTGTCTAACAGAAGCCACATAATCCACTGGTTTGACTTTTTCAAACTTGTAGCTTGTGTTGTAATCAGTCATTGCAAACCATGTTTAATTCCGTGACCATAAGCTTTTGATCCTGTTGTAACTCCTTAAAGAATTCTTTGAGTTTCTTCTTTACAGGCCATATGGGGGGTGGTCTTGGGTGTAACAAATCAAAGTTACATTTTTTATCTATGGCTGTATGTGTGGAAGCATCAACTACAATATCATTATGGGACAAGAAAGGAAGGCTGAGAATCATAGGTGAACATAGTCCAGGTGTGACAATCACACAGATTGTTTTTGAAGACCAGTATGAAGAGGGATCATGTAACTGTAGTTTTATGTATTCAGAGAATTCAAATTCGGTTTTTTGTCCATTCTTTTCCATGATAAGTTCAGCAATATATGGTTGATGAAGACGTTTTCAACAGAGACCAAGTTTCAAAACATACTCTTCAGAGATTAAGACTGCAGATGAGCCATGGTCAATCAAGGCATCAAAAGTCATGGGGGAATTCATTAGCATTTCTGCTTGTAAGGCAGCACCAATATAGGTGCTCCACATGTAGAGGTGAGGCCTCCTTAAGAGGCTTAACCACACTGTGCAGGGATGGATCACTCACAGTCTGGGAACCACTGCTGTCAGAGTTGCCATCAAGGCTCCATTCAAATACACTGGAGGCATTGGACACAATGTAAGCAACCAGATTACGGGAGAAGCCAAGGACAGCAGCAACAGGATGATGCACAGTTCCATCAGAGGAGGACAAAGTGTCAGCAGGAGACATGGCTGTGACGGCGGCTATGCATTTTCCATGAGTACGCCTAGCACAGTCCACGTCAGCTTGTGTAAGTGTTTTATATGTGGCCAGATTTGGGAAGTTGTTAGGGCAATTAGCCACACAGTGATTTTCACAGAAATTATGGCATTTGACACAACCTTCATTATCATTTAAGAATTTGCGCTTGGAGTCGAGAAGTTTAGGGCATTGTTTTTGCAGTTCAGAGGAAACAGCAGGGGCAATGGCAGAGGCACCAGTAGCAGGAAGGTTGTTGTTGTATGGGGTGTGGCAAGAGGGAGGATGGTTGGCATAATTCGCACAACGGAAAGACTTGCAATTGTCTAGCAATTCTCTCATACTCTTCCCTTTCAGCATGAAGTACTTCATCACAGCTTCAGACTTCATTAAGCCATTTGCGAAAATCCACAACTTTGTTCAATTTCTCTGAAGATGCTTTCTTTGACAGCCAGACTTCCACACCAGCATTAATTTGATGACATAGCTTATCATTGGGCAGATGCAAAGAAGGGAGTTCTTATTTTGGACCGTGACCACAAAGTCCCAGAAGGAGGTAGTGGTACCTTGAGTCATGGAGAGAAGGTCACGAAGGGTGTTCTCTTCCCAATCGTTGGCGAGATAGTTGGTACAAAAATCAATCATAAACACATCAAAAGAGAGGGCAACCAGACAGTTGTGCTCAGTACTGATCTAGTCGCTCACATGGCTGTCAAGAATGCCTCTGATGATGAGTGAGACTTGATCATCTGCCATGATCTTCTCATGGATAAAATAATTTCTGCAGCTGTGCTTGAACTGATGCACAACGGCAGGGGATATATTGCCAGCCATGAGGATGGGGACTTTGGATGGGGAGCTCTGTTTGACTGCAGCAGTTGGGGTTCTGTTTGGAGGCATGGTACAAAGGTGTCTGAATGAGGCAGGTAACGAAAGTGATTAACTTTGGAGTTGAAGACACATTGTGTCATAGGGGATAGTAGTTCTGATAGTTTGACAGTAGGTAAACATATTGAAAACACAAGGTTTGTAAATGGGCACAGAGGGTGTTTCACAGAGACAGTGACATAGGTGTTGGCATAGTGTAGCATTTATCTGTGTGACCACAGATAGTATTAATCAGCGAGCCCAGATGGACCCAAAGATCGCAGAATGTATCTCAACGTAAGGCGAGATAATGGACAGTTAAGCAGGCAGGCATAAACCACATATATGCTTGTGGAAAATTCAAAAAAAGTGAGAACCTATCCAGAGAAATCTGGATAGAAAACACTCAAATGCAAAACTCATGATTTTTAGATGAGTTATTATTATAAAAGATAAAGAAGATTATGTGGGGGGAATGAGGAAGATAACTAAAAGGAACCCAAAGCCCACATGTAAACAAGGATCAACAACACGTGCTCGCAACACGTCATAGGCCATAGGGTTACACCCATTTGGGCAATTTTTACATTTTCCATAAAGAGTCACTATAGCTATCTTGATATGTTTTCTATATTGCCGCCTATAACTGCCTTTAATAGATTAACTATTGTGAGTCTTTATAGGCATCTTTATACAAAATATATTTGGATTACCTATAATATTACCTATAAAGGGTCTTTATATTTTGGTATTCCTGGTGTTGGAAAGGGAAGTGTTTGACTGAATGGTGAAGAACAATGCTCATCAAACACTGTATGCTGGCAGAGTGTCAGAGGTTAGAACTGGTGGGGATGCCACTCTGTGTTTGTTCTGGTTGATGGGAGCACTAGGACCAGAAGAATGGTCAGACACACTCCTCAGCCTCCACACAATTGATGTAGATGATCTGAGGTTGTCCTCTTACTGTTAGGGATATGGTTATGAATTATCCTTTACAACTTTACATTTTATCCTACTATTAAAATTCTCCTTTATTATTTCTAGAAGTCAGAATATGTCTAGAAATGGTACTTCAGCTATTCAAAATTTTACATATTATCTAAGAATTGTTTCTGCAAGCTTGCCACCAAGTGGAAGCCTCATGAAGTTTCAACCTACCTTCTGAATCCAGAAGCACTTTGTTGGGAACATGTTGGGAACACTGTTTGGCCACCCCAACTCTAACCCAAGACTGAGGGCTTTAGGTGGCCAAAAATACATTCTTATGAGTTGGAACAACTCACAGGAAATTCTCTGAAACCTTAGGAGTGCTTGGGAAGATACTGCAGACTGTCTGAAAGGCTTTCTGATGACTTGAGGTAAATCCCTCGCATTCCCCTCCCTTCTGTAGAATTATGTATAAATACAAGGCATGGCCTCCACAAAATCAATCTACTTTTTACCTCTAAGCTGCTCTCAAGCTGAGAATACTCCACACATAATATGTTCCGATCCGCGCCATTGAAACAATATATCAACTTGCTCTATATTGCTTATAATCTCTATATCCAGGTTAGATAGATTCATGCTCTCCTGGACTAAGAACTCAAGCTAGATAGCTTTGTGCTCTTTTGAAACTGTTCTTTGAATGTAGTAGGTTAGTTGGCATCCCAGTAATGATTATCCAAGAATATCCTCAGTACATCTATCATCTAAGTGCCACCAGCTCTTGTACTACTTAGATTTCCTTCAAAGGATAAGTATGCATTATATTTTGAAGTCTAAACAATATTCCACTAGAGTTATTTACTTAAGTAGAGTAGAATCAATCATCTCTCTAGAATTAGTAACTAAATATTTCTTCAGAAACTAGCTCATCTTTCATAAATTGGTAAGTATTTCATAGAACACCAATTTAGTTTATAGATTTACTTGGTGTGGGCCATTGCTTTGCATGGCATGTACAAGTCAGCCTTGGTTTTTATTTCGATTTTAAAACAGAAGAACTTGTACATAGTGGGCTGTGGGCAATGTGACATCAGGGGCTTAACAGCATATTTCCTGCTGCCAGAATTAAAATACTACCATGAAAAATAAATAGATTATTGTTATACCTTTGGCTACTGGAGATAACCAAAGTGAGAATTAGATTTAATAACTATTTATTCAAGGCAGACAAAAGAATAAGCCATCACCTGGGATATAACATGATATTTTCTGCTGACAATTAGAGTACTACCACAAAAAACAAATGGATCATTGCTGCACTTTTGGTTACTGGAACTAACCCAAATGAGAATTAAATTTTGGAATTATCTATTTCAGGCAGACAAAGGAATAAGCCATATTCAGAATTTATTTGGAGGATATAATCTAAATCTGGATAATATATTTGTCTAGGGGACATTAGTCTTGAATCCAGATGTTATGGTAGTAGTATACCACAACTGCATGAGGGGTATTACTTACTATAACATTTGGTGGAACTTGATCTGGACTGAATACAGGAACTTTGAAACTCTGACATTCCCTATTGAGGTAGCAAGTGGAATGCAAGGTCATACCTCCTTGTTGTGTTGCATACTGCAATGGACAACTCAGAACAAAGTCCTTACAACACAGACACTGTGGCTAAAAATTAAGAGACTACTGCACATCACATTAGCATTTTTTCCCACTCTAAAAAGCATGTGCAACACAGAAATGCAGCCACAGTGTTGGTGTGATACGTTCCACTTCAGCTATAATCTTCTCAAGTGGGAATTTTTTAAGCATATCAGACATGGCTTGATCCACTGCTGGCTGCAAATAGTTGGCCAGTCGTTGACCTTCTTCAGCAAGTGCTTTCTATGGTGCCAATCACTTAGTCACCACTACTTATTTATTCCCTCTTGGGAAAATGCTTCTTTGATGGCCCATAAAGATCCCTAAGAGGAATTTAATTCAGATTCAAAATTGAGGGTGTTTTTTTTTCTTGACCCATCCCAAATTTGTGCACAGCTGACAAATCAGTCCATTTCATCAGGTTTTCAGTCAATTTAGTACCAAATGTTTATATTATTTCTTGCCAAAATCATTGTGATTTTGTTATCATGGAATAATCTAAATATGGGAAATACTTTTGTTGACCTAACAGAACAATTGGCACAATAAAACTCTGGATACAGCTTATTATTTTGCCTGCCTTGAATAAATAATTCTTAAATCTAATTCTCACTTTGGTTATCTCCAGTAGCCAAAGTTATAACAATAATCTATTTATTTTTCATGGTAGTATTTTAATTCTGGCAGCAGGAAATATGCTGTTAAGCCCTCAATGTCACATTGTATACAGCCCACTATGTACAAGTTCTTCTGTTTTGAAATTGAAATAAAAACTAAGGGCTGACTCATACATGCCATGCAAAGCAATGGCCCACTCCACCAAGTCCATTTCTATACTTGTTCAAGACAGAATTATCTATAGTTCCGTGACCTGTCAAAATGTGATTTGGAGTGCCAGTGGCATATGGGCCCGAGATGCTTAGAGCTTGATGATTTTGTGCGTGACAGTAATGTGTGAAAGAATTAATCAATAAGGAGTTCACTGCCTAATCTGTGTGCAAGCTATGTATTTGTTCAGACAGGATAATAGTTAGCTACATTTTGTATTGAGCTGGGGAAAACCCCTTGGTTCAGAATGGCTGAAAATGGATGTCTGAAAACCCTTGAAATGACCAATTTTCCGTTGCAGGCTGTATTTGGTCATGTGATGTGTTGCCACACTGAAAACCTTTCTAAGTCCACTTGATGGAGTGGGCCATTACTTCACATGGCATGTACAAGTTGGCCTTGTTTTTGTTTCAATTTTAAAACAGAAGAATTCATACATAGTAGACTGCATGCAATGTGACATCTAGGACATAACAACATATTTCCTGCTGCCAGAATTAAAATACTACCATGAAAAATAAATAGATTATTGTTATACCTTTGGGCCAAAACCCAAAACTGAGCTGTTGTGGCTTGGTTTAGGGTACACCATGTAAAATGGCAATGGGGGATGGTGTGTAGGGGTGGTGGTGGTGGTGGTGGTGGTGGGCTGTGCACTTGTGAAATGCTAGGCGGGGATGAGGGTTGGGCCAAAACTCAAAACTGAGCTGTTGTGGCTCAGTTTATGGTGTGCCATGTGAAACGGTGATGGGGAATGGTGTGTGAGGGTAGTGTGGTGGTGGTGGTGGTAGGGTTACAGCCCCCCCCTCTTGTGCTAACCTAGAAAGTGGGGATGGGGAATGAGGTAGTATGGTAGGTGGTGGTGGTTGTGCTTACCTGCTGATTTGGCACTCTTTCTGCTTCTCCTTTTCTTCTCTCTCCACCCACTCCCAACCTCCCTGCAGCCCACTTGTAGGCTGGGTAAACTTTGATCTTGGTTGGTTTTGTGTTCGCAGTGCACGAGAGAGATGTGTCAACTTAACACATTTGGCAGAGTTTCAAACTTTGACCATTTTCAGTCACAATTTCAACTTTCATTGTTCCACATTTTACAGCGCTCCTAAAATCATGAAAATTATTATACACGCTCTCTACATACACAATAATATATCTACAATTCAAACTTGAGCAATTCTGATCTGTGGGCTTTGCTATGTGATCATTCTCTTTCAGAGTTGCAGAATTTCCTTTTATATTGCAAAACTGTGTCAGTTTTGAAACTCAGTTAATGGAGACTACAAAATTCAGTCTCACAGTAAGTAAATAACTGTCCCACAATATACAATGGAAATCTTAGGATCAGAAAGTTGCTCAGAAACCCAGGTTAAAAGAATGAGACTTAAATTAGCATTTAAGGACTTGTAATTAGAATATTCATACATACAATATTCTATGGATCTATAACACTTACAATCAGGCCAGATGCTGATTTGTGCTCAGAGTGTGTTTGTTGGTGATGCAGAAGGTGTTGATGATCCAGATCCACTATGTGGTGATTGTATGACATCTCTTTGTCCATAGTGTTCTATCGCCCAGGCAGGAACTGTATCTGTTGGTGATGTAGAAGAAGTTGAAGATCCTGGTTCTTCATGTCATGGCTTCCAGATGGAAACTGAGGAATGCTCAGCTTGAACATTTGATGGATAAGTGACCCAAGAAATGTCTGGAGTAAGAACAACATTAGATTCAGTGATGGAATCAGGTGGTGTTGAAGGCTGACATGGTGCAGGAGAGACATTACCAGTGGGTAGAGGTTAGTGTTGCCACAGCTATAGCTGGTGTTTTTGCTAACTTTACAAATAAAATAGGTAGAATAACAGAACAGTTAGAGGATGTAGATAAAGCCAAAAGCTGAGGGGTCTCCTGCCAACATTAGTTAATAGGACCAGATGTGGCTGTGTTATTTGAGCAGCTATGCAAGCAGTCATGATAGCTGCTTGCATAGCCACTCAAATAACACAGCCACATCTGGTCCTATTAACTAATGTTGGCAGGAGACCCCTCAGCTTTCGGCTTTATCTAAATCCTCTAATTTTTCTGTTATTCTAGTTATTTTATTTGTAAAGTTAGCAAAAACACCAGCTATAGCTGTGGCAACACTAGTAGAGGTTGATGTTCAGTTGTAAGGCTGGCTGGAGATAGGAGCAAAGATAAAACAATGTGCTCACCAAAATTAAGGCCAGTAAACAAGATGCACCCTATGTCTTGCCACTGCTGCTGTTGAAAGTAGAATAGAAAAGCAATAAATGTAAAGAGTATGATGGCAGCCCCAACCTACAAAAGACATTTGAGTCCTATTTGCATCAGGACAAGAGTGTAAAGGGCAAAGGCTCATCACTATCCCTACAATGATCCCTATCCCAACATGTTTTGAGCTACCCATATTGCTGTGTTGTGAAGGCAACCTGCTGGACTGTGAAGGTGAAGAGCTAGGTTGCGAAGACCTTGTAGCAAGGCATCAGCTTCAAAGCAAGCATGAAGTAAAATATCAGTTTCACCTCACAGAGGTGTATCAAAAATAATGATCTTGGATAGGTTGAGCCATAGACCAGGAGAATTATTTGTCAACTGAACTTGATATGTCTGAGATCTATCCATACCTGTTGTAAAATATAATGTTGTATTCAGGCTGGCCCATCTGGAGGAACCATTGTACAACTGCTGCCTGGGTGCAGCATTAAGGGAGGGGTTAATTGTGACATTGTACAACCCATGATTAGAATCGACACTTTCCAAAATGTAGAATGCACTAGCAGATGTCACAAAAAAAGATACAGATGCTTCAGAAGTGTTGGTGCCAATCCAAAGAACAGTCCATTGGCTCATGCCATACAAGGTTTGAGCAAGCCATGAACCAGACAGTGTGTAACCAATGGTCATAATATTATCTAGAGTATTTATGATATAGGTTTGAACTGTGGAGCTGATGTCCACTTGGCAGTTTGAATAAAGTGAGGAGACAAGAAACTTACACCACTTGGCCCATTCTAACCACAATGATTGCATTAAAGATGGTTGCCCCTGATTGGACAACTCTAAGAGTCAATGAGTGAAGTCCATAAGTCACGCCTGTTTGGCTGAAAAGTAGCCCATGGTCATTCAAGACACCTGGTATCTGGGTTATCATCATTCCATCAAGCTTGATAGTATATCCATTTTGCAATCCCTTGCCATACAAGTAAATGACAGTCCTTATCCAGCTCAGCTCAGCTGATGCTCCCAAAAATGTTGTGTTATGAGAGCTGGGCTGAACATTAAAGTTGTACAATTCAGTGTACAATCGACAAAGGAATTTAAGTTGCTCACACCAGTTCCAACCTGAGTGAGTGAATCTGGGATCTTCCCAGCAGCATATGAAACATTCCAGCCATTGCTTATAGGTCCATCCTGAAACAGGGAATATTGGAAAATAGGAGACTGGTCTGTAATCATGAAATTATATGGTATCAGATTTGAGGACATCTTGAAAAAAAGACATCAAGGAGTCAGCAGATAAGTAATCTGTATGCACCAACTCTTTGGTGCCTTCAAGTTGGTGTTTGTAGAGACATGTGAGCACCTGTGTAAAGCGAGTGTAAAGGGACATAGGCCAGAAAGAGGTCTATCTAAAAAAATATTGGATATGGACTACCGATAGTTCGGCCAGCAGGTAACAATAGAATCCAAGGGGCACACAAAAAAAAGAATCATGTACATGGGGTCAGAATTTCTCATTAAGCCCTTGAGACCCCCCCTGCAATACTTTCCCACATTATATATGCTTCAAAACAGCAATGAAATAAATAAATTTAATCTGCCACTATAATCTACACTGCTATATGTACCCATTTATTCAATTTTTTACAGTTCCTTTTTTTGAAGTTGAGTTAGAATGCCATCAATGATCTTGTGCTTGAGAATGCAAGAGCACTCAGAGCATGCTGACACATGCCCTCTGATCTCAGCTTCACAATGGATTGATCTCAGCACCAAGCTTTCATCACTAACAAACACACTCCAGGGAAGATCTGTGCCATGCAGATGAAGGCCAAAGGGAGAGGATATCCAAAGTGATTGGGAGCCTATATGAAGCTTCTGATGAGTCATACAGAACTTCTTTTTGAGCTTGGCCATGCCACAATACTGAGTTATTGTAGCATCATTCTTTGCAATCCATCAGTATCCATTTTCATTTTGCATCAACAGAGATAAACATCAATGGTCACTGATGGACTAAGCAAACAGGTCTTCAACTCTATACCCAGAAAGGTGCTGCTGCTATCTGGACAACTGTACAACATTAGATCAGATTAGCTTGTAGATGCTCAAGAAAATTAAAAAATAAATAAATTTGTGAGGCAAAGCCATAAAATATGAAAAGAAAAGCTGACACAAATTCTCTTGTTAAGATTCACTAGTGTCTCGGGATCTATTGTTGCGTATTGATCAACCTTGATATAGACCGGCAATTGCCGTATAGGCACGTGTAACCAGTAGGCTAACTAATGTCGCCCTACCGACAGATTTTTATCAAACTACCTCCTCAGCTTTGCCTCAGCTACACAGGCAGTGCATTCGGTGTCTCACTCTTCGCCTTTGGAGCTCTCATCATGCTCTTCCACTAACATTCAATGTCTTCTATGGAACGCACCTCTGATTAACGGGGCGATTGACTTATGGTACTGGTCTGATCCCCTAGAATCATCTATTGCAGACGAGAGCGGATACAACCTGAGAAGAGTGAAAAACAGAATCTGGTGGACCTGCGCTTTATCTTTCCTCTATGGACTGTGTATTGCGATTCTACCATGCACTGTCTTCGGGTGAGCGCGTATGCAGTGTGAACTACAGGCCAAAATCGAGTGTTCTCTTTGCGCGAAAGACATTCAGGGCGCGGATCGTGCACATAGCACTCCTCCGAGATGCTATGATCCAACTCGAATACCGAGCGATATTCCGCCTCCCGTTCTTTGACCGTTTACCTTATAATTTGCGGCTCTGGTGGCCTCCTGTTGGCTTGCCGAAGAATATAACGGATGAGGCGAAAGAACGTGTTTTGAACGTGTTTGAGATCCGTCGGCCGAACACTTGTCCGCTTTTCTCCCGAACTACTACCCACGGACCTCTTACCTATTTTCCCCCCGCCCCTCAGGCGCCAGTGCGTCTTCCACACGCAGGGCGCGAGCATGTTATGCGGTGTGCGTAAGGATGAAATAGACGTGCGTGAAGCAGGGGCGGGTTGAGAATTTGTTAGTATAGAAAGCAGCTCGGGTTTAGGAGGGGCTTGTAAGTGGTAGATTGAAAAAAACGTGCGTCTCCGCTTTTTTTCCTTATCATCGCTTCGTAGTATCGGAATACTAACAAAATATCATTTCTTCGCAGATTCGATGCCGTCTTTGAAGCAGTCACGGACGAAATAATATTTGGAGTATTGAGCAATGCCGATCTGCAGGCCATGAAATAAGAAAGCTTTGTAAGTGTTTTTGTTCGTTCTTGGTGAGTTGCTATTTCAGCCTTGTGTTCGTTTCTTTCGGAGTTGTGGCACCCGCTACTCAGTGTGCTCGTCTGCCATCGCTGATTTGTTTCGTTTTTATGTCATTTGCTTATGGATACCTGCTCATCGCTTTAATTTCGTGCCATTGTACAGATAGACGGCGGCCATGACGACTTACCTGATAAAATATGGCATCTAATCTAACATGGCTATCGAGTCCTGAAGCATACAACGCTCTATCTACCCCAGGTAGTCATCCAAGTTGATCCCATTTATTCCTTCTCTCATATACACATACGCAACTCATTCATCTAGACTTGAAAAGAAGGTTCGACGCTGACAAAGACCCAAACGATCCCATGGCCGGCACTGGAGGACCTGGTGGTACAAGCTTCCCTTGCAGGCATAACAGTTTTTCCAGCAGGATGGGCGTGGAACTGAGGAGATCCAGTTTCATTACAATCGCGGCATTACATCAAGTAGATGGGCGGTGGACGAACTAGGGTATGTTAGTTACCTATTGAACTGCGTCGTCGTTAGTGACAGATTGGTCAATATAGTTTTTCTGGCTATAATGGAAGTAGTACGAATTGCGCAGTGTTTAAGCGTTCGTCCGAGGATTTTCTCAATTTGCAAGTAATGGATGGATGATATTTGACGAGAATATTGAAACAGCTAATAGGGCACTATGATTTGTGAGGCGAGGATGTTGTAGACTTCTGTTAGATATCAATGATATGCTGCGCACGAACTATAAGAGACGAGTGGGTGAGGGGACAACATGAGATATGCAACTACGGAACCAACATGTTCACGACAATCAACACCCATCCTTGATACCCTCAACCTTTCCAGTAACTCAGGCCACACCAATGCGGTTGTCAGCTTATGACAGTTTCCCGGGCTGGTAAGGAGGATTCGTGAACCCGCCAAGCTCTAAATGCGTCTTTCCACTAAGGTTTACATTGCAAAATGTGCCTCGGCTTGCTACAAGACAGCAACCTCGCAACAAGGCTAAATGCAGGTATTGAATACATGATAGAAAGAGACGAGAATCTGAAAAGGTACATGGCATACGCTCCCCAAACATGTAGACTAAGGAAGAGACGGGAATCAACACGGGCCCGGGAAATCCACCTGCCAGCGGAAGTGTTGACCAGTGCCTTTAGTTCTCTGAAGAACCGTGGAAACCCCAAGAGGGAGATGTATGTTGGTGAGGATTAGGTGTAATCGCCTCCTCATACCCATCCTCACCCTGCATCACGATTTTCATCGTCCGTGGATCAATGCGGAACTGTTTGTTGCGCAGAGCTTGGCCGAAGTTCTGTTCTTGTTGATTGTTTAAGAGCTGCGCCAAATTGGTTTCAGCGCCGATGGAGATGGCTGATGCAATTGTTCCGGGTATGTGCTGGAGACGAAGTTGCCGGCGACTATATCGATGAAAGACTTGCACAAACGCCCCAACCAATGCGATCACAAGAAGCAGAATAGCCTCCAAGTGAACAGCAACATCACTGAATAGATTTAGTTCAGAAGGATGCAGGGCTGGAAACCAAGGCCGTTTCATACCTCAACCAAAGGCGCTTTTGATAGCTTTGAACAGTAACAAGGATAGGGTCTTCCGTAGGCAGGAAATATACTGTCTTAGCCAGAAGCTGAAGATATACACCCTGTTGGATGGAGAAAAAACATTCGGTGCCCACTTCTATGAGAATAATGGTGTTATAGGCTTACATATACCTTTGTAGCCAGCCCAACAAAGCTATTCGTCTGGAACGCAACTGCCAAGCCACCAGGAGCCGTGGTTGCAGCCTGAAAGATAGAGGAAGGTAATTGCAGCTTCGTTGCATTTGATCTGGCAATCACAAAATCATCTGCATCTGTTAGATTGAATATAATGCCGTTAAACGCTCGGCCGTTCAGAGGCGTTCCCGTGACATTTGCTGACAAAAAAGCAAAGGGCGACGTGGACGAGTTGAATGGCTGAATTTCCTGAACGGAAGTCAGATTTCCCGTGCTAATATCAACAGTAGCAATCACGTCCCATAGAGAAATTGTTGGGGAACAGAGGGTCGCCGATCCTTGAGGAGGTGTGGTATCATAGGTAAAGAACCAAAGTACGACTGGACGAAAATATGCAGGTATGCCGGTGTTGTTGCAGTCGGGCATGACATCGGCTCCGAACAGATGACTGACAGTCGGGCCTACGGAATAACTGAAGGTACAACCGTCGAAGGTAGCATTATTGGTCCACCCGCCGCCACTAATCTCAGTGGATTGCTGTGGATACAACATGATATCAATTTTAGAAGTTCTGAACTCAAAAAAAACATGCCGTTGCCATAAGATAACAGTTTGTGTTTGTCTTGATGGCAGTCGTATTGGCAGTTGCTGTGCCATTGAAGCCCCCATTGGTGGAAGGAATCTAAATAAACCATCGACGGTGAAGTGGCAGTGCATCAGATTGACCAAAATCATTTACTTGGAAAGGTCCAACAGCATACACGTCATGAATGAATTGCGGGTCGCCAAAGTTGTAAAGGACAGAAGAAGAAGCATATCCAGCAGCGGACAGGAATGCTGCATGAACACACTGGGTATTAATATTTGCTGTATCGACAGACAATTTGCGATTTACCGGTCAAATCCTGAAATACGGGGCCTTCATTAAGACTTATGGAAGCCAAGTTGGTAACATTGAAAGCTACAAACAACAAGTCAATATCTATTCCATTGATCAATAAGTCGAAAACCAGGGAACTGACGGTCAGGACCCCACCATGTATCTTTGACTATAAATATGGATGCGCAAAGCGGCTCGAGGACCAGCGCGAGGAGAGCTACCAGTGTAACAATTGCAACCATATAGTGATGGTTAGAGAATGCCGATATCCACACGAAGAATTTGCTTGAGAAAGGGTAGACGTGAACACGTGAGGTCAACAAGCGTAAAAGATCAACGCACTTTAGCCGCGTATAATCCAGTAAAAGACTTCTTTCAGCAGGTGCATTACCACGAACGAGGTCAATATAAGGCTGCATTCTTTGGATCTCGATGTTTACCCATGCCCACAACGCAACAATGACCATAGACAGAATGACGGGAAATTGTGTCTTATCCAAACAGAATGATTGCATCAGAATCAAGTCCAGCCAGCATCTAGGTGACCTACATATGCGTAGTGATAATAATTTGCAAAAGCTGAATCAGCCGTCATGACACTAAAGGTCGACCAACCTGCAAATGCCGTGGCGGTCAGCATAATTGAAATCACCCACGTACCAGACCCACCAGAGTTTTGGTTGCTGTAGTGCAATGCGATCTCCAAGCCGATTGCGAGAAGAATCATGACGATCACGAGGGGAATCCAGAACCACGCACGAAGGGGCACGGGAACCCAGCCTTTGGTCAGTTTGAAAACTCGCTTTTCGGCACCTGGAAATGATACATGTATACAGCAGCACGGACAACAGAAACCACGAATATCGTTCTAACCTTCCTCGTTGACGTTGGAACGATAGGTGGCATACTGGACATCATCTGCATCAGTTTGATCTAAGAGCCTCTGGCTGGAAGATGCTGAGAGCATTGGATCCGCTCTAATTGATGGTGATGGCTGTTACATAAAAATAAAACAAAAGGCATAGTCAGCAAACAAGTCAGCAATTTACGAGCAATTATTGATCAGTCGAGTACATGAAGGATGGGCGGGACGGGAAGTAATTTTTGCGATGATAATTTCACGCTATAACTCACCACATATCCCGCTTGATACGGTCGTGACCATGCGCCGTGAGGCTGAGTCCTCTCCGACCTAAGGGCAGGTGCCACATCGTAATTCAAAGCTTCATAATCATCTGTGTTTTGGGGCACTGCTATCCGATCGGAATGAAATCTATTAGAGTGATTAATAGTGTAAAATATTAGAGACTTACCCGGAATCCGTGATTGAAATATCGACATTGTTCTGGTTCGTAAGCCGTCCAGATGCTGCAAAGACAGAGCTAGTGAGTGAAAGTACAGCGACGCAAAAACCAACTTACCGGAAGCTGGCAGAAATGCAGACAACGAAGGAAACGGCACAATCTGTGCTACGATGTTTGCGCAGCTTAAAGCTTAAAAACGCCTGATGGTGTCTAGTCTCAAAAGCCCACTTGGCTTACAGCCTCTTAAACGACCGATCTAAGACCATAATGGTGCTTAGGGCCGCTCAGAGCCGTCATTTCACTGATGGGCGCCAATGTGCAGACAGAGCGGCCGACTTATGCAGGTATGAATGTAAACGAAGGAATCTCGGGGTACTTATCAGTTACCGTAATCTGATGGGTGCTAGATTGGGATTCGGGGGATTGTTCGAAAATAAACCCGACGAGCGCATATCCCTAGTAAGTTTCGGTTGCGTGAAGTTCTAGGCGCCAAGTGAAGGAGTAGAGTTACATCGACTCGCAGGTTTAAAGTGTATATGCTTTCTTGGAATAATCGTAACGCCTCTGGAAAGGAGGCCAGTTACTATCAAGATATGTTCAGTGTATGGAATCAAATATCCGAAGCGGAGACGAAAACTAAGGCAATCAAATGTTGGATTTCGGATTTACTATGACAGCTGTTGAGATGTTGAAAGCGCGAGAGGCAGCGGAGAGTATGGAGAAGATCTGTGTGGTAATCACGTCTTGGGCTTGTCGGGATAAAGTTAGCAAAGTGAACATTATCAAATTGGTTATTGTGATGCACCCACCGTGCAGAGTCGGGTGCAATCGTCTCCTGCACATACCTCCATTCCATTGTTTTATTCGTGTCATTTCACACGGCCCATATACTGCTGATATAAAAACGTCATAAAAGTAGCGCGGTGGCGATTACGGTTCGGCAGAAGCCCCTGAAAATGGCCGAGAATTTCAAATGAAGTTGGTAATTGACTTGAAAGCAACAAAATGCGCGAAAATAACCATTGCCATGCGACGGCTCATTTGACTTCCGATCGAGACCCTCGGAGACTGAATGATATGTTCAGGAGAACAGCTAGCTTTGAGGATAACCCCAAACAAAAGCTCGAGCTACATCAGGAACTCGAGAGCCACGAAATAAATGTTCCGGCTGAGAATGTCTGTTAGCTCAATAACCCAAGAGACAAGTAGCTATCTGCGCACCAAGCCCATATTTTTAAACAGTGCATTGTCGTTTTCGATGCTACAAATACGGAACCTTTCTTCCACAAGTCCGTGCAGTACCGTACTTAGTATTCCCGGACATTGCGACAGGACATGGCCGTTTAATCAAGTCAGGATATTCGCGAGTGTTGACCTCGAAGGAGCTGCTTGAGCTATTGTCCCATTCACGTAACATGGACTAGCCAGTAAAACAGAAAGTTAAGCTGCGAGTCCCCTTATTGTAAGCCATTCGGCATAAGACGTCTTAAGTCAAGTATAGTATAATGACTAGGGTGATAGTCTGTGGAGGTTACTATCATAAATACAGGGATAGTAGAAGCGAAGTGGTGCGAAAGAACCTACGATATATTCTGAACAATTGTTTTATCCTAACAGATATCTTTGCAAACCGCCGTAATCTCAAAAATGGAGTACATAGTTCAGCAATAGGCAACCGTACCGACCTCTCTCCGACATGCCAGCAAACCGCGTACGGCAGAGCGCATGAGTTGCTTGGAGTGTTGCCTAACGTTCGGCGACATCTGATCCAGACGATCGCGAGGGAAGGGAAGAGGTCAAATAACCCGCCAGGTCGTCTCTCGCCCAACAGAGAGGCTCTGGGACAGCCCCCAAGATGAAACCAAGATACGAGTATCCAGAAGGGAAACGGGGCGAAACGTGATATTTCATCGGTTGGGTACGTTATGGCGGTGGTCCCCTGAGTAGCGAGAGAAGAGGGTTGAGCCAGGGATAAACGGGTCCGTGCTGAGTTATATGCCCAGAGCGAAGATCCCAGATCCCGGTTGACTGCCCATCTGGCGTACATCCCCTCCGCCTTCGACAGTGTCGAGATAGCAAAGAAGTATTGCCCCCCTAAAAAAGACAAATGGCGAATGGCGACGAACGACGAAGAGCAAAAAAAAAGGCAAAAAAAAAAACTCCCCCGTAGGGAGCAAGCGAACGTCTAAATGAATGAGCGAAGAAATAGACCGTCAGGGAAGGAAAAATGCGAGATAAATGGGAGGACATGTGCGAAAGGTTGCAAGGTATATAAGTAGAGGCAGGGTGTCCATAGAGCAAGTCCCAAGCAAAAAGACAAAGAAGAAAGACTCAAAAGCGTAGAATAAAGTAGTCAGGAGGTACGATGGATGAATGGATGAGTGCGATGGGACGGATGTGTGTAGCAAAGTATGAATATGTGAGGTGCGTTGAGTAGCTGGAGTATAACAGATACGGTTAGAAAGAAGACTGAAAAAACGAATGAACGAACGAAGAAACATAGAGGCGATTTTTCGCACACAAGACTCGACGAGCATCAATGAACAGGCGTCAAGATTCCCCGCAACAGCAAGTAGCGCCTCCAACGTCCAAGTCCCCTCCTACTCCCCGCCAACGATCCTACTCCCCAACTCAATCAAGCTGCTCCGCGCCCACGCCAATAATTTAGTGTATAAACAGGTATTGTTGCTTGGTGGGTGCCTTAGGGTGATGAGACCCAACACGATCGAGATAAGCAGTGGCGACGAAGGGGTGGGTTTTGATGAGCACGGGTGGAGGCTTGGAGAGAGGTTAAGTGCGATTGTGACCGATCTGGCACGTGATTTCTTTATTGATTGGTATAGGGCAGCGTCTTGCGATCTTTATTCTTGAGTAGTTGCTACTGCCTGCTCCATATCCTTGTGCATCTAGCCAATCTTGAGAGAAGGAGGAGGGCGTTGCGCAGACTGACATATGTTGCAGCAGACGTATTCCCGCCGGTGGTGCCCTTCATATTGCTGACATGGTTACGGTGCGTTTCAATTCAACATCAACATCATCACACATCGACTGTGATCCAGAAATTCAATTCCAATAAGCAATATTGTATAAGGTTTGGCCATCACGTCCAGGATTCTCTGGCATGCATCATTTGATATAAGTACTGTAAGGTTTCAATCAATTCGTCGGTCACGCGTCACGGAGGGTACCTGACGTACCAAAATTTACTGTACAATTTTGATCAATTCGTCAGTCACGCGTCACATCCGATTTTGGCTGACAACGGCAATAATATTTTCTCGATTTTAGCGGTTTTTGGAGATTTTTCGGACAAATAAAAAAAGTCACGTGGTGACGAATCAATCGAAATTGTACAGTAGTTCTTGTCACGGGTCACGGAGAGGTCCTGACGGAAGGTCCGAATGTGACACTTGACCATATGTGGTATTTTTCGGCTTTTGTACCCATTAATATCTAATTTTCACCCGGGTGGCTTACTGCCACCACTAACTTTGCTATAAATATTGATGAAATGGCTCAAAATGCTGCCACACCTGATGAATTTTTGCACTTGTCACAGCCCTCCAGACAAGGTGACGAAACCAAAATTTTGTCAGGCGTGTCATGGTCATGGAGGGGTGTCAATTTGATTGAAACCCTACAGTATTCCTGACATAGATGAGCCCAAAGATGATCTCAGCAACTGTGAGATTTTTAGACCTTCGAGAATTGGTGTCCTTCTCCAATGTGAATTCTGTCATTTTAGCACACTGGACCAAATCCTGAATGAGATTGAAGTCCTGCAAGTCAGATCACTTGCGAAACATGTTTTATGTGTATAACTCCACCCATGTTCACAGTTGGTATACTTATATTTCCTGATACTTCACCAGCTAGACTCCATTACAACCACAAGCCTAGATGCTGTGGAGCAACCACTGAAAAGTGTTACAAACAAGCTCAGCAACAGGATCAGTATTTGCTTATATTATCCTTCTATGTGTTTGTGCTCAAGACTTAATCCTTCGTATAGCATACAGGATTGATCTCACCACCCTCCCATACGCCAAAGGCGCCTCTTGGAACCCATCCCGTGGATGCTTTGTGCTCTCTGTGTTTATTGCAAATTAGTGCAGTAGATATTCAAATATGATACATATAGTGATGCTGTATGGTCAGGAAACAACCACACCAACACTATATAAAAACTGGAAACTGAATGATCTAAAAGTGAGAATTTCTGGTATATCAGTTCCTATGGCCAATGTACAATGTAATAAGGTGATTGTATAAGGGTATGTAAATAATTGTGGGGGTCCATATATGCAGTCAAATGTAGCTAACAAAAGATCAAGTGAGATCAGAGTGAAACTGATAAAATGTGAGCTAAAACAAAGGAAACACGATAGAAAGAGGTAGAATGCAGTGTGTTGAGGTTGATGTACAAGGGATAATGTCTTGGAATGCAGGGGAACTTAGGCTGAGTCATATTGAAGTGATGCAAAGTCTTACAAAGGTGGGGGAACAAAGTACAATGCTATTCTGTGTAAAATGGGAGTGGTAGGTAAAATATAAGTAAAAATAACCTTGGAGAGGTTGAAATGGTGTCAGAGGGATTGGATATGACTAATAGTCTATAGGGATCAGATCTGAACATATAGTAACATGGCAATCAGTGAAACCTATCAACAATCAAAAATAATCAAAACATAAGAACATTGATAAGTGCAAAGATAAATAAAGACTGGAAAAGGTTGGACAAGGTCGGAAACACATTAAAAAGGTATACTATAGTATGGGGAGCACATAGATAGTCCTTCAATGTAGCAATAAGTCAGATATAAGCAAGGAAACATTGAAAATAGCATAAAAGAATTGAAAAAGGTCGAAATGGGTTGTACAAGGTCGGAAATGATCATAATAACATCATGTAACTTGCTAGGGGTTTGAAACACATCCTACTATTGTCTCCAAGTTGTACATTGTGTCAGAAAATTACGCAGATATTGCAAATCATCGAAAATGACCAAATACACACTTAGAGTGGTAGCATGCTTATCAACAGCAAGCTTCACGTTGAACTCTGTTTGAAGCTGTGATTGCAGCTGCCTTAACCCAAGTTGGGCAAGTTGTACATTCAGTACAGTGAATACTCAGAGCTGGAGGAGGTTGAGGAATAATTGGTTCTGGAATGGCCGGTGTGGGGAATGGAATCTCCACATTATTGGGAGTTAGAGTTAGAGTTTGCGGAGGTGCTATGGTGGTAGATTCAGCTGGGGCTTTTGTAAAACCTTCACTTGAGATGCCTTTATCCTGGGACACCCCTTCATTGAAAGTGGGGGTAACCAAGGGATCACTCTCCGGTAGTTTCTCATAGACAATTACGTCTCAAGAGGTTATAAATTTGTGACAGGAAGGAATCCAGACCTCAAAGGCCTTGTACCTGTGAGCAAATCTGCAGAAGACGCCATCAAAAGAATGTTCTTTGAGTTTAGTGTGTTTCTCTTTTGGAATGCAAACATGGCAGTAGGAACTGAACACACAGAGGGTTGAGACATTGGGTTTCTTGTTGTAGAATACCTTGTAAGGTGTTGAGAGAGGAATCACTTTGGACTTCTGTTACAGGCATGGTTGGAGTACTGATGAGCTTCAGGCCAAAAGCCATCACTCATACCAGCTTCCTTCAACATTGATAGTGCACGTTTGTGAGTTGTCTCATTGAAGCATTCAGCTACCCTATTTTGTGGGTGGGTGTCTGGGGCTGATATCTCAAGTGTAATGCCTTTCTTCTTCAACCAGTTCTTTAATGGTCTGTTAATGAATTCTCTGCTGCCATCAATGTGTATAATTTTTACTCGCTGGCCAGTGTTATTTTCCAGCTCAGTGATGAGGGTTTGAATCTCCTCTAATGCTTCACCCTTCAACTTCATGTATCTTTTCCATCTCATGCAGCTGTGATTGTCAACAACAGTGAGAGTAAATTTATAGCCATGTATTGATACAGTGAAAGGTCCTTGAAGGTCCATGTGAAGATGGTCGAGAATGGTGGGAGAGCACTCAGAGAGATGTGGAAATGGTGCTTGATGGTGCTTGCCCTTGGTGCATCCATTGCATGGTCCTAAAGTGTCTTCAACTTTAATGTTGAGACCCATAACAAGATTGTGTTTCACTAAATAGCGTAAACCACCCTCATGAATATGGCCTAGTTGGTGGTGCCAGAGGTTAATAGCCTGTAATCAATGTCATGGCTCATGAGTTGTAAGTCGTGTTGGAAAGCCTTCATCTTCACAATGTGAACTGCAGGGTCTTCTCCATTGTTGTATTTCATTGTAACAAGAGAGGTGATGGTGAGGGTGTAGTCCATCATAGTCTGCCCCAAAAAGAGATGCTTTGCCTCCTGCCATATCTCCCTTGCATTCCACAGATGACTCATCTGTACTGCCGCCTCTTCCAACATGTTTGTGATGAGGATGGAACAGAAGAGTGTGTTAACTGCCTACCAGTTCTCATATTTCATATGTTGAGGGAAATGGGTGATGATCAAACCATTGATGTAGCTGAGCAAGTTGATTGTGTGAAGTGTTGCTTTGACCACAAACATCCACAATATGAAGTTTGATGCATTGAGTTTGTTCGGTAGGTGCATGAATAACATGAGGTATTTGCTTGCTTCAATTTTCAAGCTTAGCAGCCAGAGTTTGGCATCTCTATTTTTGGGCTTGGGATTCTGTGAGCTAGATATGCCCTGCAATTCTGTATTCACTCTGAGAGGTGTTTGTTTAGGATCAGGAGGAGTTGACATATTGTGGGCAATGAGACTGGGTTATGAGTAAGGAATGTAGTTGGTTTCAGGCCTTTTTCAGTGACTCAGCATAGGTGCAAACAACTCTATTTGCAGCAGCAACACTTTGACTTTGTTAGGCAACTGAACCAGATGACGTGTTATATTGTAGTGGGTTTGAGTTTGACTCTACTTGTGAGGTCTGCTGTTGATGTGAGATCACTATGCAGTGTTAAGCTTGTGAGTGATGGATCAGAGTGAGCCAGGGCTCATAACCTGTTAGCCAGAACAGGACTGAACTCTGAGTTAGATTGGATACATTAGTATCCCTATAAGAGTGTATAAGTATATATATCATGAAGTAGTAAGTATGTAGATAGCTTACCTCTGTCTGTGTGTAAAGAGGACTGAGGAAAGCGTCAATATTACAATGTGAAAACAATGAGTGTTGTGGCTGTGCTAATGGCACATGCCGGTTGAGCACAAATATTTGAGATAGGAACAAGTGATGAGTTCAGTCATTATGTACTGGTATGTGAGTGGAGGGTTGAAATCTAACAAACAAAAGGTTAGAGAAGGCCAGAAACACATCAAATAGGTATACTATAGTGTGGGGAATGCATAGAAAGTCCTTTGATGTAGCGATAAGTCAGATATAAATGAGAAAACATTGAAAATCGACTAAAAAGATTGCAAAAGGTCACGAAGGGTTGGAAATGGTCAGAATGACATTGCATAACTTGCTAGGGGTTCAAAACACATTCTACTATGGTCTCCGGGTCATACATTGTGTCCAAAGATCACGCAGATATTGCAAATCATTGAAAATGGCCAAATACACTTAGAGTGGTAGCATGTTTATCAGCGGTCTCATCAATGATGAGAGTACATGGACCAAGGACCCAATGCCCAGCACCAGCTGGTCAATGAGAATCATGCTGGAGAACAAAGCAAGAGATATGCGAGCAATGAGGTGAGCAATAGAAAAAGAGAAAGGCAGTGATGGAGAGTTGGAATTTGACATAAACAAGGATGAAGAGGCAGGCGCTAAATTGCTAAGGTTGACAAAATATAGAGATATTAAGGAACACAGAATGTAGGATGAAGGTGGCAGTGAATAGAGGCTCAATAATATTGCATAGAATGCAGCAATCAAACTGTGATGTATTTGGAATTTTATAAAGTGTAAAACAGAACAAATCCCAAATGGAAAACAGGGGTTAGTACAACATAAACCATGACAGTGAACAAAGAATATATCCAACTCCCCTAAGAGGAAGAGGGTTTTGTCAAATGCAAACATATCAGGCACCCTACAATGCTCTTGCCAGGAACTTCAGTTCATTGGATCAATTGTGTCTTAGACTTGTAAGTGTCATAGGATTGATCCTTCTTTACAGTCTGCATCTTGGCACTTACTATTGTTTAATGAAATAAACTTAAATATTTCAATCCAATCAAATCAAATCAAATCAGAAATAATTTGTGTGATGAGGGACTCAAGCTCAAGAGCATCTGCATTTGCATTGGCTCACTGCATTGCTCACCACTGAGCCATCTTGCCAATGGTGCTAAGGCCCCATTGGAAAAATATATTATATAGTTCCTACAGAGGCAAGAAACTTTCCAAATGACAACAACCAAGTTTGTTGTGATATGAACCACTCTTTGCAGTTTATAAGTCACCCGAAAACCTACCTACATGTCCCTGTATTGCTACCTACTCCCCTTGATGCTTCCCTTTTTGCAGTTTTACTTGGCCTTTTAAGCAACTAAATTCAAGTTAGAGTTTATCCCAGAACAGATATCTATATTTTTAATGGCCTGGGAAGACTTGAAGAAACCATTTATAGCCTATGCAGTGTAAATGGAATATAACTTTGTCCTTGTATATACATTGTGAGTAATTCCTATCACAACAAACTTGGTTGTTGTCATTTGGCAAGTTCTTTGCCTCTTTAGGAACTATACAATATATATTTTTCCATGGGGCCTTGGCACTATTGGCAAGATGGCTCAGTGGTGAGCAATGCAGTGAGCCAATGCAAATGCAGATGCTCTCGAGTTTGAGTCCCTCATCACACAAATTATTTTGGATTTGATTTGATTTGATTGGAATATTTAAGTTTATTTCATTAAACAATGGTAAGTGCCGAGATGTAGACTGTAAGGAAGGATCAATCCTACGACTCTTACAAATCTGAGACAGGATTAATCTGACTAGTGTAAGAATGTGCTCTTGCAGGGTGTGAGAGCAACTATACAGTTGAAACTTTCCCACAACATGGATAAGAGGCTGTTCCATGTTATTCATTCTGTAAATCAGGCTCTTATGTGTATTAACTATTAAATGTACTTCTGCTACTCACACCTGACTGTTGGAACATGAGCACTGCTAACATGTAAATGTAGCAACTCACAAGGCAGCCTTTAACAGTATAGTAATGGGTTAAGAGACAATTTCAAAAAGTTTGTAATGCAATAAGAAAACTTTGTTATAGAGAGATTCTGCATCATGTTTTCTTATGGAAAGCTAATGATCACAGCCACAAAATCAGTAAAAATTACTCTCACAATCAATAAATGTAATTCCCATGATTCAAGAGTGAGCATTACATTTTCATTGAGTTGATCACCAATCCCTGAAGTCCAACATTCTCCATGACAGATTCCTATGATAAGTTCTCATCTTCAGTTGTACAATGTTCATAACACCTAAATATGTACCATTTGATGCTCCAGATATTTTGTGGGACAGATGGCCAAGAGACAAGGATTTCTTGAAAATTTAGCTGTGGGACAGAGTGATGGGTCCTTTTGGATAACCAATACAACTAGCATATACATAGAAAGAAAGCTGGTCTTCCCTGAGCTGGTGGGGAGAATAGCAAAGAAATCAATTTTGTCAAAGGTTTGGAAAACACTCTCAATTTGGACATCATGGGGCTCATACAGCAAGAGCTCCTTGAGGATATGTTGGCATAGGGCATAACCAGCCTCAGAACTGAATAAGAAAGGTGCTGGGGCTTGCTCAGATGCTTCAGGGACATCCATTTGGAAAAAATCACATCAAGATGTTAAAAAACTCTAGATCATTAATTGGTGTGCAGTGAGGATCCCGGCATATCCCTATGGAGCTCTGGTACTGGGACCACCAAATTTTGGGGGTTTGGAACCAAAAGGTCTGATACCTTTCACCAAATTTAGGGCCTTCAGAGCAGACATGTATGGTACCTTGACCCACCAAATCTTGCCCTTTTCAGTCCATGTCTGATCCCAGATTCACTGAAAGTTGGAGGTTTAACCTATCCTTTGGGCAAGTTTTACACAATTTTTTGAAATATTTTGGAAGGAAGCCATATGAATTTAGTAAGATTCCGCAGCAATTTGTCTGCTTTTTTGTGCTGATTTTTTGTGGATAATTTTGGCAAGGGACTTTGCTAGCGAAGCTACCTGTCAATACTCTCATTAAATCTGCTGCATCTCAAAACAAGTGTACTTTCAAGGAAGATGGGCACAAGAAAGCAAGGACCACTGAGATATTTGTCCTGTGTGTTATATAATGATATCCATTTTTTGGCGTCTATTTGGTGGCCTGAAGCCTGGAACCACCAAAACATGATCACAGAAGTGAGAAGAAAAAAATGAGGATTTTTTGATGTTTTTTGTGAGGTTACATACCAAAATCCCCGAAAACTGACCCCTTTTTGGAAGGTATCATGCAAAAAACTGAAAATTGGCACTTTGGTGACCACCAAATTTGGAGGGGTTCGGTATCAGAGCTCCATAGGGATATGCTGGGGTCCTGTGCAGTACATGACATGTGATCAAATTGTGGCTGAAATCCTGAGCTATAGTTTCACACAGGCCCTCAGAAGCTCCCTGATATCTTTGTCTGGAAAATAGAGGATTTGAGGCCACAAAAGTCAGATCTTTGTCTGGAAATAGCGGATTTCAGGAGCTAGATGACAGTTGAGCTAAAATATTTATTTATTTTTGCTGTGTCATTTGAGTGCACATAATCATTCTATGTTAAGTATGAACATTGAGTGGACCATGCCTTCAAGAACTTGCACATCAATAATGATATTGAAGCACCACTCTTCTCATGTCACCACTCTGGACGTCTAGCTGAACTTCACACCCATGTCTTGTCTGAGCATATTTTATACCATCTAGGCTGGAAGGCATTCACATCTGCTGGAACACACAACCTACAGCTGACTGCAAGAACCTGGAATTGACTTGACTTACAAGATGAGCTGTGTTGAAGACTTTGCTGAAGTTGAAGGTTCAGGGAGACAAGATGCTGGGGACTCAACTTGAAAGCACAGTGAAGAAGTGGTTCAAAATGCACAGATACCTGTGATAGTACTTTTATATACATATGGTGGGCTGGAATATGTCTTATTTGCTGTACATGACGATGAAGAGAATGTTGTGCGGCCCCAGTGATTTCTTTTTGAAATGAGTCACACATTTAGTGAGGTCACAACTGTGAAACGTGACAAGTTTGTCTGGAATAGTGGATTTGAGGCCGATTTTCAGGGTTCTTCCCAGAAAAAGATATAGGGGAGCTTCTGGGGGCCTTGTCACACACACCAATAGAACTAGACTAGGAATTATCTCTTTCTTCAAACTGTCATTTCACAAAGTCATGCATTATTGTGTTGGTCGTGGTTTTTGTTTGACCTTGCGAACTTGCTATTAACTCAAAAGAAATGTCAAACTCCACACTGGCAACTCCACAAGCTGATCTGTTGACCATAAATTAAAATAATTTCCATAATCCCCAAAGGAGGTCTCGTGAATCAACATATCATCCAACAGAGAAGTCAGCCAAGTTTGAGAAGTAAAAAGTAAAATAATTACATTGTGGCTGTGCACATTGCTATAGTGCCTATCGCCACATCCTCACAAGTGCTTCTGAGACTGGAGTTTTGAAGCTATTTTTTTTCTGATTTTTTTATAAAGGAAACCCACCAAAAGAATGTATTTGACGTTGAGACCCCATTTTACCATATAGGGAAAGATATTTCCACAATGTCCACTTTTCTGAAGAGTCATAATTTTCAGAAATGATATCCTGGCGTCTGAACTTCTTGGGCAACCTCTGGGAACTTTACCTGCTTAATTCTGATGCTTCCTGGCGATAGTGGACAGATCGGTCCTGAGAATAAATTCCTGGTCCCGTTAGGAACCAGGTCTCCAGAGCAGATATAGGCCTCCGATCGTCCATGTAGACTTTCAGGATCTCGACCCGAGTCTTCCCGTTCTCATGTGATGTTTTCCTGTTACCCCATGTACCTCAAAATCTTGCCAGCTTCTATGGTGCTATTCACTTAGACACTGCCACTTTTGTATAGCCAAAATGGGGACCGCAAATTGACCCGGATTTCTTATTCCTCTTACAAAAACACTCAAATTGGTAATACAAAGAGATCTGTAAGACAGATTTTTGATAGCTTCAAAACTGGGCAAGATATTAAATTGATGTGACCATGAAATTTGCCACTTACCCGATATGGTATATTATCGGCGCCTAAATACCATATCGGGTATATATAAATTATATGTTTATTTATTTTGAGTGTCTTCATGGCAAGCCATGGCATCTGAATTGCAACCAGGATACTTGCATTCCTTTTTGAGTCCCAGTGACAACATCCTTGTTATGTGAGTACCCAATGGCAAAGTGGAATTTTGTGAGCTTCTTGGAGATACTTAATACTTACTTATGAATTCCTGCTTGAGCCCTTATATTTTGGTTAGCTTTGTTTGGATAAGGCATGTTCACTAGGGTAGATGAAAAATGATAAAAATACTCAAAACTATTTATTGGTGGGCCATAAATACTGAAATTTTGGCAAATATCACTGGGATAAGATTTCAGCATCGTTTTTGCCGCTGTGGTTGTGCTGCACAGCCACTATACATTTTAGGCGGTGGCTAAGTGAACAGAACTTCGAGGGTGCGAGCTGGAGGGTATGGCACTTTTTGATTTTATATTGACTACACACGAAGGGCCTCGGCAGAGACGAGATGGACTTGTTTTTGTTCCTTACCTCGCAGACTCATACAAGCGGGATAAAGGATGACTGATACAGGCGAGCAGAGAAGAAGTGGTACTGGAGGTCTTTGGGGGTTGGCCGCCTGCATTACAGAACATAGCTGATAATGATTTATACAAAGCTTTGATGTTGCTTCTTTTTAACCCCTGGAGGAATTTGGAGGATCTCAAGAGTGGTCATAATTCATTTGCCAAAGCATTTGGAGCATTCGAAAGTATGATGTCGGATGAGGTAAGGGACCGGATCGAGTCGTATTATGAATGTGAATGGAGTAGTCTGCTGGCAGATGCTGAGGGTTATAGTTTGTTCAGAGGGTCTTATATAATATGTACTGTAATATAGAATGTTTTCAGCGTGCAAGTCAAAGTCTCAAAGACGACCAGCATTTGGACAAACGGGGGCCAGGTCTGCCTGGCGGGCTAATAGTATGAAAGTTATCATTCCCGATTTGACCACCAGTACTATATATAGAAGGTTCCCACAGTGTCCACTTTTCCGAGGGGTTGAAATTTTTCAAACTCGATCAATACTTAACCGATTGCTTAGCGGTCCACAAGCCAGGTAGCTATGGTCTTTCTAAGCATTCCTAGCCTGTTTCTAGGCCCTAAAAATGTAGTTAGGTTTGCAAAATTTGAAGCCTTTTACGGTAACTGACGCGTCAAGAAGTGGCGATGGGCATTGTATGATCACATTAACAAGTATGATTCGTGAGGTATTTACTGTAAACCGTTCCATAAAAATAATACCACTTAAACGATAGAAATCCAGTACACTAAGTCACAACAGCAGGCTAAACAACATTGTCAGGAGTGGTTGACACCCGCGTAGTCGATACCACTATGTTCCCCATCTTTTCATTTCCGGTGACAGATTTCGTGCTCGACGTTTGATTGTCCGAGAAGTCGCGGCCCTCAACGTACTGTACTCTGTCGCCCTCATTGACCTGCGTTCGGAATGGGAATGCGAGGGAAAGCATGTAGTACGTCAACCTATAAGGTAATGTTTTCAGCCGCACGATCATATGACCGTAGATATCACAAAGGCCACGACGCACCCTGCGATAACAACGCCATCGAGCCACGCGAGAGTGTAGAAGTCGAGAATACCTCCAGATATTCCGCCAATTTGGGGATTGATAGCGAAGATGAGACCCGGAAGCAATGGTACCGCGCCAGTAAAGAAGGCGACGATGGCACGGGGATTCACGCCGGCCGTGTACCAGTATATTCCACCGGGTGTATATAGGTTGTAAATATCCAACCCTTTGGCTTTACGAACGAGCCAGAAATCCGACAACAGGACTAAAGGACATGCGTTAGCACCAATCTGAAGAAACGAGCAACAGAATGAGAAGCGTACCGCCTAGAAGAGGCCCCAAGAAAACGCTGTAGCCGTTGAGGAAGGCCAGGAAACGTGCAGCTTTTGCCTCGATAACCCAAGGGTTAATAGCGAAGCCGAGAATGGCACAGATGAATTGACCACGCCTGACGTTAATCCATTTCGGGAACATTCCCGTCAAGTCATTCGCGAATGGGATGCTGTTGCCGGTCACATTGGTGCCGATGTTGGCAAAAGCGAAGCAAAGACCGGCGAAGAACTTGGCGGCGCGATTATCCCAAAGCGTAATAACATCAAGTGGGTTCCAGAGTAGTTGTCCGAAGATGACTTGAGACGAAGCAGCCATGACCGTTCCAAGAAGTTCGGTCAAGGTGATGACTACTGGTATAGCGACAGCTTGCGTAACCCAAGTACCCCGTGGACTTCGAGCATAGCGCGTGATATCAGGGATGTTGACGGCAAATGCTATAGAGAACGTGAGCATGATAGGGGGTAAGAACAGTCGCTATCCACTCACTGGCGTTTCCTCCAATGCTTGCGGTAATGGTGTAGCAAAACGCATAACCCACGGACCGTCCGTCGACAATATTATTTGGGAGGCTGAAGAGTGGTCCCCAACCATGTCCGGCGGTTAGTGCCCAGGTGAAAAGCGCAACACCAAAGATAGGCATGATGAGGACCTTGATCATGAACATCCATCGAAGGGCAGGAACACTTAAATATAAAAATGGCAACGTTGCAAGCCAAAAGAGGGCAAAACTCAGCAGCTGGGGAGCGGTGACTGCAGAGCTGGCAGGTAGTGAGTCAAGATGCCATGTCTTGAATGACGGCCAGATGGCTTCAATCATGCATTGAACTGCATTTCCTCCAAGGGAGCCCTGCACTCCGAAAAAGATGACACAGACTACAGCGCGCACTACCTGATGGAAGGTACGTTAGCGAGAGACAGGTCATTAAATTAAGCGCATACCATGGCCATATATGCACCTCTGATTCCAAAGGAACTATAGTCCAGTTTAGCCAGAGGTAAACGGCAGAAAAATTGTAACAGCGCTCACGATCTAGCGATGACGGGAAAGTTGATAGAGTACTTAGAATAACTGCTGTCAGCGTCGATAATTCATTCGTCTACGATTTGATCACCTTCGATCCAACATAGCCAGAGCAACAGCAGGGAATTGTTACGAGGAGATTGCCGATGAGACAGGCAACGATAGCAAGGCCAGGATTCAATCCCAGTGCGACGGCACTGGACGGCGTTTGCATCGTGGCCACGCTAAACCCCTCAGCAACCCAGAATCCGCCAACATGATACCATTCCCATTTCTTCTTAGAACTTGGGACGGGGTCTAAATCTTTGTTACTCCAGCGAGACGGTTCGCCCTCGGCAGTGAACGATCCCTGGCCTGGCCGAAGCACGATTTTGTCCTGGTAGAACGAACTGAAGCTGACCATCGTGGTGTAACAACCTTTCAAGGTGGGAGGCGTTGCAAGGGAATATGTCCCATTACAGGGCGCTATTTGACTCCATTTGTTATCATCGCCCACAGCGGCGCCGACATACGCTGTTATCTGCTTATCAGAATGCCTGAGATAACGATTATTCCGTAAATATCTCGGCCGTCCCAGATGAGTGGGTGGCTTGCAACAGCGTCAGTTTAGCCGTCAGAAGCTAAGAACAGATATTTGGTATATATAAAAAAGAAATTTCATCGAACGTTAACAACACTGATCTACACCGCTCTAAAGCTGCGTCGATTTCCAATATGAGCGTGCGCAAATGGGTAAATGGGGAGCACAAACCGACATAACCGTTTACCAGACGGATGTGTGCATCCGATCGTTTCAATGCTATCACCTTATCTACCGATGATGTTCATAAATAGACCAGAGCACCACTTGTAAACCTGAGCGTCGAGACCGCCAGAGTAGACAGCTCATAGACAGCCAGTAAGATGGAGTTTGACTTGATTGTGCGCAATGGCATCATCGTGAGCTTTGCCTTCCTAATTTGATTCTTCGATCCTGATCGACGTCCGTCACGGTGACGGTGACCTTTCCAGGTTAATCCGACAGATCGCATCGTTGGACAGGACGTAGGCATTAAAGACGGCGTCATTCTCTGTATTGGAAGCAACCTTCAAAGTGCGAATCCTGCTAATACACGTATTTTGGACTGCGAGGGCGCCTTCATCACTCCCGGCGGCATCGATACACATGTACACCTGGAGCAATGGAATACCCCAACCGGCGACACTTGGGTGACTGGTACACGCAGTGCCATCTGCGGCGGAACCACGACAGTTGTAGCTTTTGCCTCCCAGAACCGTGAACATGATACTGTTCTTCCAATTGTCGAAGAGTACGGTGCTCTAGCCCAAGGGCGCTCGTACTGTGATTATGCGTACCATCTCATCCTTACCAATCCTACCAAGAAGATAATAGAAGAGGAGCTTCCAATTCTTGTCAAAGAGAAGGGAATCACCAGCGTCAAACTCTACATGACTTACGATCCGTTGAAGCTCGCAGATCGTCAGATACTGGATATAATGGTAGCAACGCGGAAGCTTGGTGTCACGACGATGGTTCATGCTGAGAATCACGACATGATCGCATTGTACGTGTTATCACTGTGGAATTCTACAGTTACTACTACGATTGATGTCGACCAACAGCATCATAGAAACTCTTTTAGAAAGAGGCATGACAGAGCCCTATCATCATGCCGTCTCCCGCCCGTCTATCGCTGAAGCTGAAGCTACGGTGGGTCAGCCGTCATTGGCCACAAAAGCACTGATTAATCTTGCGGTTCACACTAGTTTCGAGCTATTTCGATGGCGGAATTGATGGATACCCCAATTCTATTGGTTCATATCTCGTCACAGAATTCTGCACGTACCATTCGGGATGCACAGACCAGACTTCTACCCATCTACGCCGAGACATGTCCTCAATATCTTTGGCTCCTTTCGGACCGTCTCAAGGGAGACAACTTTGAGGGTAAGTTATGGTGTCATTTCAGTGGCAGCACTTTCTGATATTGCACCAGGCGCTAAGGCAGTGTGCTCCCCACCGCCACGAGATTCTGCCGAAGATACAGATGCTATCTGGAGAGGAATTGCCAATGGCACATTTACCACCTTTTCGTCTGACCACGCAGCCACTAAGTAAGTTGAATTTGATGGATTTTACCCAGATTATTAATCTTACATTTAGGTTCTATACCGAGGGTGGCAAAAGATTGGGAATTATCGATGGAAAACCCCTCTTCACGAAGATTCCCAATGGTCTTCCGGGTCTGGAAACACGCTTGCCGTTGCTGTTTAAAGGCGTAGAAGAAGGACGTATCACTATCCATGACTTCGTCAGAGTAGCCTGCAGCAATCCCGCAAAACTCTACGGCCTCTCTCGCAAAGGTGCGATTCTTCCCGGAAAAGACGCCGATCTATGCATCTGGTATCCCGACGGCAAGATGGAACCATTCCAACTCGATAACTCGATGCTACATCATGATATTGACTACACGCCGTATGAAGGTATGACATTCAAGAATTGGCCGCGGTATACACTTTTGAGGGGTCAAGTGGTCTGGGACCGTGATAACAAGGGTCTTGTGGGAAATGTCGGTGATGGAAAATATAACAAACGTACCGCCAGTACGCTTCCTGGGCCCCGGAGTGTGTTTGTCAACGAGTGGAGGCCACCGATGTAAAAATTATCTACTTACGTTGCTGCGTTTTCGATATGGTTGATCGTAGAAATAAAATATCAACAAGATGAATCTGGGACATAGGCAGTGGCCACCAGAGCTCAATCACCGGATTGGTGACATAAGTGACTGACGCCCTGATTCCAGTAAGAGATGCGCGAGCAGCGGAAGAAGCTTGTGGTCATGACAGTAAGCCTGACCTAGGACCCCTTGCTACAAATCCGAGCGAGCTAATATATATGCCCGAATTATTAACCTGAAGAGAGATCCATATTTACTTCAAAGTTGCTCCCCAAAAGGCATATAACGGACACCAGCCCTATCATGGTATATATTGTAAACAATATCCTTTAAAACGACATATTAACCTATCCAATGCATATTTGGACTGAAGGGCCTCTTGCATCTAACTTGAGGCTGCCACATCACCCAGCACAGTCAGTAATAAACCGAACTTGAACTTCGAGTTGGGTTCCACGGAAGTCTCCCGTTTCATTTCCTTGTATTTTCTCTGTTTGGGTTAACTAATTAAACAATTAACACCTATTGTTCAACCGCCCATATCACTCGTTTATGGCAATTAAGTCGGAAAAGGGAGTCATAATCTCAACAATCCTCGTCTCCTTCACTACCTTGTTTTTTTGGCCGAAGTATCGTTCCGAGGCAAAGCTCCACCTAGGTTGATGTTAGCACTTCCGTCTCAACATAGCCAGACAATTTGGAACGTACTGATCATTTCCTCTCACAAAATCGCCGAAAGCCTCCAAAATGCGTACAGCATCTTTGGAATAAACTCGATGCGAGCGAAATAAAAGAATACGTCTCGCCTCTACGAGCTGTGAAGTCAGAGCCTCACAATATCCTCCCACAAAATCGACAGCCGATTGGATATCTACGCCTTTCGATTTCATGATCACAGTTACAACGTTCGCACCAGCATGACCTTTGGCCTGTTCTCTATTATAGGAGAAAAGATCCTGTAACTTAACGAATCAGACAGATACCCAAAAATAAACGATCGAATCCGTACGTTGGTCCAGCAGACGAGGTCCATGGCGGCGTTGTAACCACTGGCAAAGACAGGATCGTCGTGGACATATTGAGGAAGGTCGATCCCGAGACAGTATTGCACCAAATCAAAAGTTAGACGGAGAGCGCTTGTTTCACGACGGAATGAGATATAGGTAGTAATGTCAAGAATTTCGTTCTTCGCACGAAGGCCCGCCTCTGTTCCGACGGCCTCAACGTAGTTGCAGAAGTTGTAGATAAAGCGATATGCGGTGTTGGGACCTGCTTTGCTGATATGGCGTTGGTTAAAGCTGTAAATTAAACGTTAGTTTCGATTATGTCTTTGGCGCGAGGAAGACGCACTCTTTTATCATGCTGCAGATCCAAGTTCCATTGTCGAAGTCTGGCTCACGCAGAGCACAAGTGACAATTTGTGCTGCATTCACAGCTTCCGCTTCAGTTTTGGTATCGGTTAACTCATCGTACAACCAGAGGAGATTGGCCTGCCAAGATATCCGAGTGGCGTCAGAGATCGTATGAAGCACGAAGGGAGATTTACCAAATCCATTGTGGCCCTTAGTCCTGCCTCATTGGCATACGGGTAGAATAACGCGCCCGCAAGCTCAAAATTGCACTTATCCATGAAAGTGCGCATATTCGGCCCACAGACGGCGTGATGGTATTGATTTATCCATGCTCGAGATTCAGCGCGACTATTGGCGTAGTGGGGATTCAACCCGTTGTCTGGGAACACAGAAAATGTTTCTTCGAACTTTGGGAGACGAATTGTAAGGGATTGAGAAGGCATGACAATGGTATACCACAATCTGTTAGGTAGTCCTCTTGATAAGGAGTCCGTTTCTATAACTCAACACTGAGCGTGGATAAACCCGAAAATTGTGACCCCCTGCATCAGCAAAGATCGGAGCGTACGCTGGGACTTCTCGGTTAAGCTCAATAAGGATGATTAATGATAGGACCTACTGAACATACTAACAGTCTTCCAGATGAAGTTTAGAGTGAAACCCTGCCGATACGAGTGCCAAACTCTCGTAGGCAACTCGTAGGGGAGCATCAGGTCGAGATCTCAGATCCCTCTCGATGATAAGGGTCAGACTCAGGCGACAGACACTGTTGGGATTTAGACCAATTTCCGAACTTCTGAGTGACAACGATTGCGACATGACTCACATGAGTCGATGACTCGATGCGAAGGGTACGGATGTGATAGACACACCAGTGTGTTTCTTCTTTTCCTTTTTGAATAAGAACCAAAGATAAGAGAAGGCCACATTGGCTCAGTGTGATAGGCTAGAGAAAGAATTAGTCATGGTTGCGGATGTAGACACCGAGTTTTCCTGATCGGGATAAACCGACTCGACCGCCTACACTTCTGTTTAGCTAAAACTCTACTACTAAGCCTAATTATTTAACCAAAGAGAGTTGACCCGCGCACTTTATTGGAGCCCGTAGCCGAGGGTGTTCCGGTGACCCAAACATGATGGGCGGGTACTTGGTGTACAGTTGGGTGAGCGATTACTCTATCTAGGGCCTTTATTAAAAGCCCACAAAGCTGAATCAGGTGGCGACAATGCAGAGCCTTGTCGACTCGATTATACAGCATGAAGCATACATATTTGGTTGTTGTAAATCAGTGTGCTGCATGTAATTTTTATGGCGCGAATGGGCCAGGAACCCATCATGATTATTCAAAAAGGAAAAGAAGAAACACACTGGTGTGTCTATCACGTCCGTACCCTTCGCATCGAGTCATCGACTCATGTGAGTCATGTTGCAATCGTTGTCACTCAGAAGTTCGGAAATTAGTCTAAATCCCAACCGTGTCTGTCGCCTGAGTCTGACCCTTATCACCCATTCCATTCAGCACGATCGATTTCCTTCAAGTTGATCATGGAGAATATTACTGACGAGACGACCTCGTATCCGGCCCTATTCTCTGTGCTTGTACTCTGTGAGTATCATTCCTGTTGTCCTGGCGTTATCCTTCCAATTTTTCTAACGCTGGACGTCACCAAGTGAATTACCTCAACAAGAACTACTCCTTCCTCATCTCGACTCTTAGCGTCAAGTTCTTAGCTGCAGGAGCATCTATCTTGTTCATCTATTTCTTCGCTAAACTTTGGACTACCGGACGCAGAGAACAGGGCCTCCCTCCTGGTCCTCCGGTGACCCCTGTTGTGGGGAACGCTCTTCAATTTCCTACTGGTTTTCCTCATATTCGGTGTGCACTAGTTCATCCAATCACTGTCTATTCAATTTCTAGAAGATGCTCATTGCTTTTGAATGCCACAGATTCACAGAATGGGCATATACATATGGCCCAATCATTTCGGTCAGTTGCATACCAGCCTCCTGAATAATCTAGCAGGATTCTAACAACTTTTCTATTACAGGTCAAAATTTTGAATAGGACAATCATCGTTTTGACTGACCCCGAAGCGGTGAAAGCTATTCTTGATGGCCAGGGTGCACTCACTGGTAATAGACCTCGCTCGTATATCATACAGAGGGTGACGGACGGACTTTATATGGCCTTGGAGGATATGCGTAAGTCTACCGTCTCCATTACTTTGTTTATCCGCGAATCTTTGAACTCTTGACTGGCTGTTTGAAAAACGCAGATACCCCAGTTTGGAAACACAACCGTAAGGCCATTCACTCGTTCATGAGTCCCTCGCAGTTAGAGGCATACCTTCCGAAACAACGAGTTGAATACGTCCATTTCTTGCACGACATCCTGACGCAGCCTCAAGTAAGTCCATCTTATTTTCTCTCGGCAGTGTAGATGGCGCCTCCAACTCGATCAGAGAATTATTATTCTGTCTTCTTTCTCTATGCTTCTATCGCCTTCACGCTCTGTCCGTAGAATTTATCTGATATTCTCTTTCCCTTTTGAGGATATTTACACGCACATCAGACGAACCACAGCATCCGTCATGACCACCCTCCTTTATGGCAAACGATGCTTCCAGTGGTCCGGATCTGACGCTGAGATTTTCTACGAGGGGGCCAAGCTCTTCAATAACGTCACCGATCCAGGTGCTCACCCTCCTATCGACCTCTTCTGGCCTCTCAAATATGTACCCTACGTCGAGAGATGGGGTTGGGCTAAATGGAAGCCGTTGTGTGACACAACCAAGAACGTGAGAGATGCCTTGTATATTAGGCTTTTGGAAGAGTGTGAGGAGCGGTTGAAGAGTGGACGGGCAGTCGGATGTTATATCGAGGCTATATTGAACAACCAAGCTGACCTCGGGATGACACGCGATGAAATTTGGTACGTATCTTCTCTTGATTTTTCCTTCCGTAATCAAGAGCTAACGCACATGACGAAATTTTCAGTGGACTAGGAACTGTTCTTATGGATGCAGGCGCCGACACCACCGCATCCTACCTTCAGAACTTCGTCATATCCCTGCTCCAGAGCCCCGAAAGTCAACGCAAAGCTCAGAAGGAGATCGACAGCGTAGTTGGTGGGGATCGCTTTCCTGTTCTGGCGGATTTCAAGCGGTTACCCTATATCAAGGCGTTGGTCAAAGAGGTAAGTCTCATCGTGATGAATGTTCGGCTTCTGCAATACGTGTATGTTGTATTAATCCGCATTCGTTTAATCAGGTCTTCCGCTTCAGACCTATCTTCCCTGTCGGCCTGCCACACGTCACCACTGAAGATATCGCATGTAAGGGCCATCATATCCCCAGAGACTCTATTATCTTTATGAACATCTGTAAGCCGTATCCGGATAGGCTCCTAGCTCCTTGCTCATGACGCAAACAGGGGGGATTTATCACCACCCCGACTACTTTGACGAGCCGGAGACCTTCAAACCGGAAAGGTACCTCAATAATCCACACGGTACAAAAAAAGGCGTGAATACAACTGGGTTCCGCGACAACTTGCCTTTTGGTGCCGGAAGGGTATGTTTATTTGCTCCTGTCCCAATGCATTCTTGCAATGGTTTATTTTATTTATTAAGCGTATTTGTCCCGGTGAAGTGATGGGAATGAGGACTATCGTACATCGCCAATCTTGGTGCTTGTGGATCTACTAACACTGTCTCTCCGCAGATGCTCAACACAATGAATCTTCTCTGGGCCTTCAACTTTGCCAAAGATAAATCTGGGACAGGGAACTGGGATATAGATGCTTATGCAGGGGTAAACTCGCTCTCCTTCCATGATTATCAGTCCCTTTCTTATTTTCTGTCCAGCCTGGCTTGGAGCTCACTCCTCTCCCATTCACATGCACCATCACTCCCCGAGATGAAAAACGGGTGAATCTCATCAAGCAATCATTTGAATACAATGGGGAATCCATTTAAGCTTTGCATATCTTTAATTGTATCTTCCATAGTGTCCACCGCAGCTTGTGCATGGAATACAAATAGTTTTTGGTTTTCTGGTGCTCGTCTGGTCATCCAAATGTGAAGCATGGAATGATATCAGCTCTGGTATCATGTCTGGAGGTCCATTTTTGAAATAAAAAATGCATGATAGATGACCAGTGGTAAATAATAATACTTGTTCAATAGTCTAGCTGGTAAGATCCCTTTTATTATTTTCCCTTGGTAACACAGGTCTGATGCAAAAAGGTGTGATCTGCAGAGTTTGAATCATGTGAAAGACTTTGCCCAGAATCATGCCTGAATCACAGTTGTTGACATGTCCAGCTGTTTTGCCACAGAGGTGGCCAGATTCAGTCTGGAGACTCTGAGAATCCTTGGTCATGCAGAAAGCAGGCAACAACAATGGAATACAGTGGTGATCTGACACAAAACCACATCAGGAAATTGGGGCAGCTCTGGTGTGACTGGACAGAGTTTATAAAACAATGCATACAGCCTTCACAGCCACCAAGCCACTACCACAGGTGCCCCCCTCCCTCAAGGTGATGCCTTTATCACCTACAAAAATGTGAAATGTGAAAAGAACTGTCCAGGAAAGGAAAATGGAAGTGAACAGAAGTGAGAAATGAATGAACTAAATATGTGATGCAAAGGAATACTAGAGAACACCTGATTACTGGAGACAGGAACTAATTGTCCACAATGACATTGAATGGGTGCAGTAGGGCTCAAAGGAGGTGCCAACTTCACAATAGCCTGATCTGATGGTGTGGACATGGCCATTTCCATCTGCAGCATTCCAATGACTGGTTTGGTTGGCCTGATTCCATGCAGGTGTTGAACCATTTCAAAAGTGTGAATAGGAGCAGGAGCAGGTGGTTTCAGGGTAGAAGTTGTATGTAAATATGTATTCTGGTTGATCAGGGGAACCACCACCATCGGCACTCCGGCACCCTTAGGAACCCAGACCTCAACACCATCTGCACCCCCTAGCACGACTGCTGCTATCACCCTATCAATATTTCTTCCTCTCAACTCAATCTTACATTCCCTCCCATCCCCATCAGATAGACATTCTGTCTTGTATCGGGATGGCAACCTCTGATCCCGATGGGAGTAGTGACACAGTGGGCAACCAATCTCCCAGTCAAGGAAGCTCTCAGCTTCTATCCCATAACCTCAGGAAGTCCATTCCTACATCCAAAGAAGACACCCTTCGTATCACCAGTGGTACTGTCAATCAGTTGTCTAAAGCCAAGTTGCACCTCGTCTCCAAAGGCTATTTGGCACAAGGGGTTGAAATTTCCTTTTTGGGTCTTTCCTTGATTCTCTTCCAGATCACCACGGAAGCAAAACTCCCTTTACTTGCAGACAATATAAAATCAGTGGCCTTCTTATTAGAAGTCCTTTCGATCGACTCCCTGTCAGATCACCTGACCACCTCAATTGAATCTAAACTAAATGTTGTAATAGAGTCTCTTGCTCTAACTGCCTCCAACCTAGATGACCAACAACAGGAGTTGCAAGAAAATACAGCGGGGCTCGTTAATGCAGCCTTGCAAATAGCAGAAACAACCAACAATGCAACTCTTGCCCTCTCCAAGGTGATGGGTGATATACGGCATTGTCTAGAAACTATGCCTCAGGCTCCGATACACACCCTTGCACCTACAAGCACTGTTACTAGCCCTCTGACCCCTGCAGCGATAAACGTAGACCCCCTCACATATGCAGCCATCACACACCATCACCTCCTTCACATGCAAATGCCCTGGCCAAGCATGATGAGAGAACTTGCCAAATCATTATTCAGCCCATGCCGGACATACTGGTGATACACACGCACTCACTCTAGGCACCAAATCTGACAATAATCACCCATCCGATACCTCTACATCGCACCGGACCTCGTCGATCCTCCGCGATCTTGATATCGATGTGTTCCAATGTATCACTGATTGACACACGTGTCTGCTATCCTACCACACTAAGCCGATAACTCGTTCCGCATCCATTCCGCATCAATTCCAACGTTCTAAGTCTCACATCAGTCCCCTAAATGACTATATGATCTTGTTTCAAGGATCCGACTCGACCGGCATGTCGATATTGGCGCGATTGCAATGGAATGATGGGATCAGCCTATCGGAGTTTCATCGGACTTCGGTCGACCTTTGGCCTCGGCATTATTGATCCTCGCGATATCGCTGGTAGGAGTTTCGGCATACCTTTATGGTTTGTATCAGGTTCGACTTTGCGATGTTTCGTTGTATATTTAGTTTTTGTTGTTATTACCTTGGGAAACTTGGTTTTATCTCTATTCCTTACCACAGTATATATTCTGTACTTCTCTTTGATTCAATAAGAACGCTTTTCCCCACTCATCAGAACTTAGAAAAGCATTGAACTCCCTTAGTCTCGTCTCGCACTTCGTATCTCAACATCAACATCGCCGTATTCGTCATAGTCTCTTGTCAATACTCGTACTGTTTTGATATACCTTTAGTATCTTCGGATCTGGGCAACATATACTTGTCAGATCTCCATAGAACCTCGACATTGACATTGCGCTTTACGTTGAGACATCACGATCTACATCGAGACATCGCGATTGCATTACACTACCTATCTTATCACTCTTGGAAGGGTTACTTGCCAGCTTGCATTTATTAGATCTTGTTGTGGTGTTTGTGTTGGTCCCAGACCATATAGACATTGCAGGCATATCACCGGAGCCTCAGAGCTTACATTCTCTCTCTGAACTGGAGCTAGTCTCCAAAGCTAGACTAGCTTATGAATCCATTAGGCTGACAGATAACCTGACCCCTGCAGACCTCTGTTTTGTTGGTGCCAAGAAACTTTCAGCAGGCAACATAGTCCTAGATCTGAACTCCCCCCAAGCTGCTATGTGGCTAAAACAACCTGATGTCCGGGCAAGCTTCATGCAGAATTTTAGTGCAGTCTCAACCTTTAAAGACTTTGAATATCAGGTACTTGTGGAATTCATTCCTATCACCTTTTCCCCAGACTCTCAGGAGGCACTGGAGCACATCAAAGGTGACAGTGGGGCTCAGACAGGTAGACTTGTTTGGCCTGAATGGGCCAAACCTCTTGAATGAAGACATGCTCTTCAGCATCTTGCTCACTTGGAAGTATATTTTAGCTCGGTGGAAGCAGCCAATCATGTGATCCATAATGGATTGCAGGCAAAAAGGTAGGAGTTTGAAAGATGCTTCAGGAACTTCAATGATGGTCACAGTAACAATGAAGGTGCTCCCCATTTTGTGAAGGACTGTAAATGGGTGCATGACACTTGTAGAGGATGCAGACAAAAGCATTGTAGGAACGAATGTACAGCCAACCTGGCGACCAACAGCTACTGTGTCAATTGTGGTGTGAGTGGTCACACTGTCTGGGACAGAAATTGTCCTGTATTTGCAGAACATTGCAGAAGGCTAAGCACAGTCAACAAAGAGGGGACTTCCTCTTCTTCGTCATTCAGGACATCTCCACATGGGAATCCTCATCCGCAGAACCTCTGCAGGAGACTGATGATCAAGACCAATGGACTACAGTCTCAAAAAAAGGTTTTAGTGGCGGAGGTGGCCCTTGATTACAAACTTTCCTCAGGGCTGTTCCTTCAGTGCACAGAGGGAGATCCATTGTGGGGGATGGCCCCCCAGCCACTAATTCTAACAATATAGCCTTGGGAACCACTAACCATTACAGACAACTCACATTTGAAGAAACAGCCCACCGCAGACATTCTCGCTCTGCCAGCTGAGGCACCACTTCATCACACTTGCGGCCCCAGGGTTCTCCTGTCTCAGCCAACCCCATGTGGGCTTCAGCACCTGATATTCATGGTTCCTTCTTTGACCTGCTCTCCCCCAACTCACGTCCAAAAGACTACATCCCCATCCTGGTCCCCACCTCCTCTCACCAGTCTCATGCTTCCTCTTCCATTTAATGGCAGCAAACAACATCATTCCTCCCAACCAGCTTCGCATTTATCAGCTCAACTGCAATGCCAGCAATGATGCCCAACTCATTATGCTAAACTTGCTAAACCTTAATGATTGGGACATTGTTGCTTTACAGGAACCCTACATTGACTTCAATGGTGTCACCCATACCATGCCTCCATGGAGGGTAGTATATCCCTCACGTCATTTTGTTGCCCTGCAAGAAACAAGATCTGTCATGCTAGTAAACAAAAAACCTGTATTTTACAGTTCCCCACAGGTTCCCATGGACTGTTCATGGACTGTGCATAGTGCTCATGGAGTACTCATGGACTGCTCATGAAGTGCTCATGGACTCCATGAGCACTCTGATATGTTTGGTAAAATTTACCTTGTAGGAGTGTAGTAGCTAGTATGTTTGTTCTTGGCTCACTCACTTCTTTGCTGCTTCTACATGACCAAGATATTATCATACTTTCAAATATATTTTACATTCTTCCAAAGTCATATACCTACAAACTTGTATCATACATACATGGTAACATATCTGTAAGTTACACTCTGTAAGTTACACTCCCCCACACGTTGCTAGGGAGTCCTCAGGGACTCCCTGTGGACTCCCATAGTCCTTGGGGACTCCTTGGGGGCTCCTTGTGGACTCCTAGTAAACTCCTGGGAGGCTCCATGGGAACTCTAAATTATTTTAACTTTGAGAAATAAAAAATTTCCCTCTTCAGATTCAGAATCTCCTTGAAAAACCAGTCTAGATGCAATTTGAACCAGCCCAATCAGAGATGGTCACCTGACCCCATCCTGGTGTCCCCACACCATTTTGGGTATAGTGGGATGCGCAGGAAGAATCATGACCTGAGACCTTGATATTCTGACTCTCCTCAAAATTTTGCATATGGTACAGGTTGAACCATCCAAATTGGACAACTTTGACTTTTTCACTGCCGGCTTTTTGAAACCATTTTGGGTAGTATTGCCAAATTAGGAAAGGTATTAACTCGGTAGCACCAGATTTCGAATTTACTCAACAATACGTATCTGGGATTACCATATCATTCATTTCGGATAACATTTTATGTTTGTCAAAAACACCCTCCTTATATCTAGAACCTTATATGGCAACTCTCATGCTATTATCAGGTGCTAACTGCCATATATATTTAAACAATCATGGCAGAGTGGTTATGCTGCTTGAAAAAAAAGTGCTTACTTAATTATATGTGCTGTGGTCTGGGGTTCTATTCCCCATGTTGTATTTTGTTTCTGACTTGCAAAAGTCCCCAGTCACAAAGTTCACATAAAGTCCTTGTGGAGTCCCCATGGAGTCCAAGGAGCCTCCCAGGAGTTTACTAGGAGTCCACAAGGAGTCCCCAAGAAGTCCCCAATGACTATGGGAGTCCACAAGGAGTCCTCAGGGAGTCCCCAAGGACTCCCTAGCAATGTGTGGGGGAGTGTAACTTACAGTGGATATCAGTGATATAGTACATCAAATACTTAACCCAGCAAATATAGACGCGCCTATGGCTATGGCAATTCCTCCTTCACCCCCATCATCACTTAACCCATGTAAGGGTAAATCAGTGGTCGGCTTATTCGCATTCTTGGCCTATCTTTGTTGTATGCTTCCTCTTCTCGACCCAGATTTCAGAAAAGAAAATACAAAGGACCCTCTTCTCATTGTGGCTTATGACAATATGGATGAACTGCTTCCTTTCAGAGAGAGAGTGCCTTTGCGCATACGAGTACATGGACCATTGGGTCTATACAGAGAGGACTTTATGTGGACAGCCATAGGTGTGTTCAATGCAGCATGTTACCGAGGTATCACGTACAGGTCAAATATCTTATTCAAAGAAGGATTTCCAATTTTTTACTCCACACTGGAGGATTTTGAGTCTGCCATCCACAGTAGAGATATAGCGCGGAATGGCAAAAGCTGCTTGCTAATGGGCCGATCAATTTCAAAATGTGTGTCGATTTCTTTATGCACAGCAAACCGAACTACTTTCCTCAACTCAGCAAACTTACATCATTTCTAACCACGGGTGATATATCTTATACCAGCACCATGAACATGCCAAGTGCAGAGGTTGTCAGAAAATATATTGGATCCATTCACAAGGGGTCTGCCAACGCGATGAAAGAGTTGAATTTGGTACCTTGGAGTGCTCGCAAAGGTGAAGATGTGTCCGCATCTCACATCGGAGCAACTCATTTACACAACTTCCTCATGGATGAATTAACGGCAGAGGAGAGACTTCGCATGAGGTACAAGCAGCTAACTATGGAACACGCCTTATGCAAATACCATATCGCACTGCACAAGGGCTACATATAGTGTTCAACATCAGTAATAGAAGTACATAAATTTGGGTAGTTAAACGTTTAGTAAACACAATGTCTGTTACAGACAAAATGTAAGAGTGCGACTCAAACAATCTTGGCACAGTAAACATATATAAATAAGCAAAATTATAACATCAAACATTTGAGACGACAGTCTTCTAATACAACTACATAAACTCCAGGTCTGTTTCATTCCGTGCCCACCACAACAGCCCACATCAGGTTCAAACTAAGGCTGTTAGGTTTCGAAGGCATTGAATACTTGTTTACTGTATACCCAACCCAAGCAAAAGATCCTACAGGCACTTCATTGCGAAATGGTGGCAGAACCTGGTCTAATCTAGTCAGGTCCTCCTCAAGATTGAATTTCTTGGTGCATCCATCCAACACAGTAACTGATACCAAAATGAACATATGTAAACAGAAATTAGTGCAACACTTACAATTGTGAGAGGGAGGATGCACAGCCCTCAGGTTTTTAAACATTGACAGTGTGTTAGACACAGATGACACTCCTTGAGGAGCAAACATGCTCGTTGGGTTCTTGGCAGGTGAAGAAGCTATAGGATATTTTAAATCAGTAGCTATATCTATATAATGTAAAATCGACTTACACCCCCTTCCACCACCAAATCCAGAAGACTCCCGTCCACTGTAGAAGGTGAGTGCGTTATTGTGGAGTTCAACATCTGCAGATTTAATCCTGAAAGCCATGTTGATTACAGTGACCATGCACTGAAACTCAACGTCATGAGGAATGCCAGCCAGCAACTTCCTGGGCTGTTCAAAAATAAGTCTCTCTCTAGTGAGAGAAGAGTCTGTGACCATTATACAGGTCACAAAGTTGATATAACCTTGCTGAGTGCCGGGCACAACAAGATAGTTGTTTGAACTTCTTCCAATAACACTAGGATTAACTCTGGAAGGGTTCATGAAACCAGCATGAGAAACAAATTGGATCAGATGTATAGTTTTCCTGCACAAAGGTCAATCAGCAAAAGATGAATTCAATAATAAAAACTAAAAAATATATACCTCATGCTCATGGATGGGCACTGTTGCGACCAACCAGAGGGCCTAACCCAACCTGGTCCAATGGTCCAGGCCCAGGTTCGCCACTCGTTACCACCACTAAGCCCACAACATCAGTTGGGATGCAATGCAAATAAAAGAGATGAAACACCCACATAAGATTTGGAAGGTTATCATAAGCAACCAGAGGGTCATGGGCACTAGGATCATCGACACCACAAACTGCAGGACAGGATTCACTGCAAATTTGAGACAACAATTATAAACAAACATTATATAATTTGATCCAATTGACTGCAAATACCTTGTAACATAAACATCAGCGTGATAGATGGTGCCAGGGCCAAGCTGGGTAGGTTCCTCTTCTGAACTATCATCTTCCTTCCTGTTTCTGAGCTTAGATTTGGAACTACTTCCAATCACTTTACATGTATTTGGTTCAGGTATATACTTCTCTTCTCCATAAAGACAAAAAGTACCATCACCCGGGTTTAAAGCGACAATAGCAGCAATAGATGCTTTCCTTGAAATTTTATAAGCAATCAAAAAACTGGATATTGAGACCAAAACAACTGAACCCACTTTCCTGCCAAAAAGAACTTGGTATCCATCTCATGTTGAGACAAGCCATTGTCTGAATCACCAACTCGATCATCATCCTCAATGGGTACAGGAATAATGGAACTCTTTCCCTTGCCCTTAGCCTTTGCAATATTCTGCACTGCATTGCTATTTCCGGCATCTGTCTCGGATATTTCAGTCAAGGGCGGCTCTTCAACCTGACTCCTATAATTATATTTAATGTGTAAGTTTGACGATAATTCTTGAATTCAAATAATAACAAACCAGTACTGCAAATCGTCATCAGATTCAACTGCCTTGCTGTGAACCAAAGTATGAAAAGGCTGGGTAGAACAACAACAGCAACAACACCCACACAACCATTTCAATTTCCTGTTTAATGGGCTTCTTGTCACGAAAAGTTTCAGGTCTAAAATAGATCTTTTTATTTAAGCCTTCTCACATCTTGAGACAAAACATACCTGGTGTCTCCATTATCAATCTCATCTTTCTTAACATGGGCTTTTGACTTCTTTGCACTGAGGATAGTATCAAATTTATTACTATCTTCGTTTTTAACACCATGGCCTTTTGTATTCAGAGCAAGTCCAGTGTCAATCCTAAAAGAAGAAAATGTTGCTGAATAAATAAACCTGTCACAGTGTTTTACTCAAAAGGCTACTCACCATCCATTATCATCATCATCCAAGACAGAACCGGGTTGAACACATATTGATGGCTTAGTTCTCAACTTGGTAGGGCTAGGAGTATCAGGGACACTAGGGCATTATGGGGTGAGATTCAGAACTCTGATATGTGAATGTGTATCTCGATATGTACTTACCTCAAGGCCTTTTCATCACCGGAAGGGGTACCAGGACTTTCGTGAGCCCTTTTTGATGGCCTAAGAAGTAAACTCAGCACCAATGAAAAGATGCTAATGTATTTCAGAATCTTACTTAGAGGGCATGACGATGGGATCCTTGGGCACTACATCCCTGATAAAAAATCTTGGTCATACTTAAATGCAGAGGTGCATGGTTAGCTCAAATATACCTCTTTGAAGTGCGCCTTGGTGTAACTGGAGTTCTAAAGGCAACAAGTAAGGTTCTGAAGGCAACAAGTAAGTGACAATCAAAATACTGAAGACAAATTACATACTGATCCAATTGGCCTTCTACAGATGACAGAATGGTACTGGGACAATAAATTTAAGTATTATACCACCACAAAGTACGCATAAAACAACCTCTTATCCTCTTCGCTAATTTAGAAATCATTTAACAAGAAGCATAACTGTTATATTTGAGGCAGTACTCACCTCTCATCAAGTGTAGAATCAGATGCTTCCTTTGGAGTGGCCTCCTCAATGAGTCTGTAAGAAACACTTAGATGCTATGCAAAGAATAGGTTAATAGTGAATCTGTGCATACTGCTTGGTACGTCTTTTTGGTGCCTGCCCACCCGTGCTATGGATATACTCAACAACATATTTCAAGGTAGAGAAAAGGACACACCTCATTGCAGCATAAAGTTTTGAACTTTTACGGAGGGTTTCCATAGTCAAACAATGTATACAGACAATAAGAAAGCTAGGTGGCAGTTTGAGCTCATGTATATTGTGGACAGGTCTTGCCCTTATATGTGTCAAATATACAGTCTGATGTCCGCCATTTTATGCATAGGTTTATACAGGACACCCTAACAGCCAATTGCCACAAGTTTGGACACACATTCTTGTGAGGAATGAACACAGAAAACGGCAGAGTACATGGCAGAGCCAATCAGAAACAACTCAAGATTCATAGATTATCACTAGCAAATGAAAACTGACTACTCTACCAGCAACATGCAAGCAACAAGTGAGTGCTGAAGATGGTAACTAAAATTAAAATGCGTGATACAAACCTCGTGGTTGTGTTACACAGATGAATACAGTCGCCAAGCTCTCACTTATTAAAAAAAAGGTAGTAACCATCAAATGCTAAACTCCTCCTCAATTCATCAATGTGCATGATTCGGCAAAGTGCTGAAAATGCCATTGATTAACAACCCAAACCAAAACACATGACACAGACCTCATGTTGTGTCAGTCAGAGGGTTGGAAACACCAACAGCTCCTAGTCCATATCATAATTGCAAACACTAATACCACAAAGGCAACTTATTCCAAGGTAGTAACCCTCAAATGCTAAACTCCTCCTCAATTCATCAACATGCATGATTCAGCAAAGTGCTGAAAATGCCATTGGTTAACAACCCAAACCAAAACACATGAGACAGACCTCATGTTGTGTCAGTTGGAGGGTTGGAACCACCAACAGCACCTAGTCTGTATCATAATTGTGAACACTAATACCACAAAGGCAACATATTCTCATAAACAATAAAATCATGTGGGAAAGGAACACATCAGTTAAATTTAGCACAAGATATGACAAGGACAAAGTGGTTAATGGCGCATAATCAGCAAACTGAAGTGCTTGAACCATTCACCTTTTATGATCATCTCTATAGCTATGGACAAACACTACAATGTAAAAGAAGCGGGTTAGAGTGCAATGTAATCTGATACAATTAAACCAAATGGCCCACAGGGATTGTGTTGGATAAGATCATAAAAGAGCGTACAAACTCAGATAATAAGGCCTTACAACTGGCTGATGCTTGCAAAGTTTGTTTACTATTTATGAGAGGTGTTAAAGCAATAACAAGTAAATAAAGGATGAAGTGCTATCAAATATGACCATGATGAACTCTGAGCACCCACACTGCATTTACCTGGTTCAAATCAGCAGTGAAGACAACTCGGGATTGGAAGAAGTTGTTGTAAGGGTTCAAGGTATACTCTGTTGTAAAGAATTACCTCCTGTGGAGAATATATCCAGGTGTGCCAATGCATGTAGTCAATTGATGATTTAAAATTGACATGCAGCAATTATTCAGGACCAAATATTCCAGGTGCAGGTACCTCAGACAAAGTATCGGCATAACAGGTCTAGGAAGGGAATATTTTGACAATGCAATTTACGGCATCATGCAGATGCATGGAATATTTAATTGTCAGTTCAAAGAGAATGATTTGGAACCATGGCAGCCCTCCATGCATGACCAGATGCCAACAATTGATGCTAACAACAGATATTTCACACCAAGGCGAGAGAGTCCAAGCACCCTACCAGTACCTTTCCAACCCATGGTTGACCTTAAGGGAACACTAACCAGACTAGCAAGCAACCTGAACAACTTTATTTACACCCAGGATAATCAAGTGCACTACTTTGAATACAGAGCAGATAACACCGGGATTAAAGGGTATGTAAACAACAGTTTATGAATTAGCATTTATAAACTCAATGGTTAACAGATACGAAGAAGTAGACCCAAACAAGTTTTGTATTGGCGACATTGTGGAGGTTCAACTATCATTTGTTGTCATCCCAATCAAGGATGGAAAAAACAAGCTGATATCAGTCATGAGGGCTCTGACACTCCTCAACTTTACGCAAACCAAGGTACAAAGGAGACCCATATCAACCGATACATGTTAACATGTAAAATATAATTAGGCTGCACATGTAATGCACATGAAAGCAATGGCCCCTCGTATTACTCCAAAAGCTCAAACTACTCTCAAATGACATGTAGGATACACTGAGGAAGACAATGCAGTCACCGAGGCACATAAACAGTTTGTGGCAATGAGATTGAACGAGAAGACCAATGCAATGGCAGAATAACAGAGTCAAAACAGTTTTAGAGCCATCAGAGAGTCTTGAACATATATTTTTAGTTAGGGAGCAATTTAGCCACTGAATAATCACCGACTCGGATGAAACTTTATGACCAAAAATATTATTAAGAGATGATGAAAATGGCCATTCATATATCATGCAATGCACACAATTGCGACACAAGGGAAGATCTTCTTGATGCCCATAATGTCCTTTGGGAATGGCACCGTAAAACAACATCATCATATTGAAACAGCTTTTGACAACACACTGATATACGATGGTATAATCTCATGATTATCACCAGCCACACAATTTCGGCTCGCTAGAGCATGTGGCACCACACACAGGGCAGTCACTGGTTTCAATGGTCAAGCATATAACATTCTCCGCCATCTAGAGCACTTCTTTGTCAACCCCACAGACTTTTGAAGTCTTCAGGCATGCACTGGTACACTGATATCCGGTTCCAATGCCCTACAATTTCTCAACAGGACACATTATTCGTCAGCAGATATGGACATCTACGTGAACCCTGGACATGGTGAGGAAGTATGGCTATGGCTAATAGAGCGAGAAGGGTACATGTTCAAACTGAACAAATCACAAGTCAACAAATCGTTCAAAATAACTGTTCAAGGAGACACACTTCTGCAGAACTGCATCATCAGCATGCTGGAAACACATTATGGTTCCAAAGCCATACAAGATGTTTTCTCTTTTACCAGAACAACATCTGACAACAAAGTGCTCTGCGTTCAAATGATACTCACTGCACTTAGTGCTTTCCATGCAATCGTGGAATTTCATTCAAGTGAGTTGATGTCAAGCACTTCAGATGTCAGGTCAACATTTAATTTCAAAACAAATAGCATGTGTTATGAACGCGATTGCATTTGATGCAGCATACTCCTTTTACCCCAAAGCCACCTTTGAAGAAGGCGAGTCACTAGTCATTGTCTCCACCACCAGAGGGACAGCACCAATCATTCCAAGGAAGGTGGCTGCTCTGGCTAAATACAAGCAAAGGGGATGGAGGATATGGTTGGTGACAGCACTTGTTGGGTCATCAAACTCAACATTACAGGGGTCAAAACTCGCACAATCCTCAGTCCAACATCCATGTGTTGAGATATTCAGGGATTGGTGAGTCTTGCCATGCCACAACAAATAGATACAAACACAAACCATACTGTACGCATGTCCCATCCTGTACATACTTCACCTTTTGCGACATCATTCATTTGATTATCTGGGTCCTCAGTTCGCGCAGGAGCATTTACTCCAACACCATGCCCTTCCAATGTGATCCTATAGTCAAAAACACTTTCTGGCTGGTTCACAACAAACAGGCTGTTATGAAGTTCAAGGCCTATATTGCACCAATCCTACGATACACTTACACAATTGCACATGGTGAACACAGGTCATTATGTGACGACTTCATACTGGAGTGAGGATATTTGGAAGAGATATTCGAGGAAGAGTGTAAGAGGAACAATCAACCTTTCCTGAAAACCTGGTAAGTGACGATACACACAATACCAACAATACCATACCTAATCTTCCTCAATATCCAGTGGGATGGCGAGATGCCCTTCATACATTGTGGATTTGAATGCCAAAAATACTTTGACAGTGCCCATGCACAACTTAAACAATTGAAGATTGCAAAGCAATCTGTAGGGTTTTCAGGTCCTAGTCAATTGGGTCGTGCTATTGCTGCACTCCCAAACTCAGGTCATATGATGAACAAGTACAATAATCAGAGTGAGAGCACTAATGATGATGAACACACACTGCCCAGCACACCACTACCCAGCATGAGCAGGGCTCAGAGGTTAGCACATGATAATGAGGTGAGAGACATGCGAGCCAAGAGAAGGGAGATGATTACAGCCGAAGTCCAGACAACCGATGAAGGGACTTCAGGGGCAGAGGAGACCGAGACGGAGTAAAGGTCAGAACTGACAAGGTTGTCAAGAACCAGAGAAAGTACTTGTATATATTTGAGATTCTTGTATGTTGTTCACAAGGTGGTGCGATAAAGTGACAACAAACAGAAACAAACCAGAGAGCTAATACCTGCGATAGATTTCGATCACAAACACATTCCCTCAAACTTGCTACATTCAACAAAATCATGCCTGCAGACGTACAAGCACCAGACCAAGAGCAGCAAATACATCATCTGCAGTATGAAGATGTTGTGTTCAAATTTCCAGATGGTCAATACAGGGTCACCTGGGATGGCATGCAGAGTTATATTATACACCTGTGTTGAAACTGAGAGGTGTGATACATACAAAATTCATGATATGCATGCAGGTATCTAACAAATCCATGATAAGAATATACCCAGAGTATATGGCTGTATGTTCTATCTGACATATAGTGGAAAGCATCACATGTATGTTCCAATTCAGAAGATTGCACCAGCTGATCCTCCACATCATCCCTCACAAATGGAACTATCACTATGGTTCCCGTATGGATACAAGACAGATCATGTTACTAGTGTACCGGGAACAACATATCAGTTACCGCATGAATTTCACATATTCTACTCAACACAGGGAGTTGATAGGAAGGGATGGAGATACGGAGCACCTACAAACCTCACCATAGCCAAGAAATTCAAGAAACAATGGAGGGGAAATATAATAATGGTGGCAACAGGAGCATGGAACAGAAATCGTATAGTGCATATCAAAAAGGGTGATATGACAGATGTGGTTATTGGAATGTATGTGCGGACAGTCTCAAGGGCCAAGAAAATTACTGATTCCACATTCCAGGTGGATGGAAGAATTCTTCAAAAAGAGCAAGGACACAAGGTTTGGAGGTAACATACAGTAATGAAAGGCACAAGGCACCCAGTATAAAATATGTATGATTATGCAGCTCAATGTCAAAATGTTATGAGAAGAAGGATGTGAACAGTATTTAAACATATTTTATTTCCATGAGAAGACCTATACCTATAGATTTCAAATGTCACAGAACTCAAAGAACAAAGATTCAGACAAGATTTTCAACACACCGAGGCCATAGTGTCGATTTCAACGCTTGTTTCAAAGCTTGTATAATGATTTACAACGTAGTAAGTAAAATTTTGTTAAGCAGTAACAAAACACTACAAACCAAAAAGGAAAATTTCCTTTTTGAGTGACATTCCGCAAGATGCGCGATAAATAATTTTGAAGTGAGTAAGCCACAAGGATTAAAAACTTATTCTCATGATCACTAAAAAATTTTCCCACAGTAGTAGAAGATGCGTGTAACACTCCCAAAATCTTGCTCAAGGGTGTTGGTGGAGAGAATGAGTCTTTTATTACCATAAAAGGACTTGTAACAGACTCACATGCCCAGTTAGCTCAGCTGGTTGGTGTGTCATTTTACAATGGCTGAAAGGTCCTGAGTTTGACTCCTGTTGTGAGCACTTGTTATAATATATGTTATTTAAATTCTTTTTCATTAAATAAATAAGGGAGGTAGCCCTCATGGAGTCTACGGAGAGTCCATGAGCAGTCCACAGAATATAGTCCATGGAGTCCACTATATTTCAGAAAGTGTCCATGGACTCCATGCAGAGTGCTCATGGAGTCCACATGGAGTCCATGTGGACTCCATGTAGACTGTAGGAAATACAGCCATAAAATCCATGGACTCTTTGTGGACCCCACACCAAGTGCTCATGGAGTCCATGGGAACGTGTGGGGGAGTGTAAAGTACTCTCTACATGGCACCAACAAAGTTGAAGGTGGACCTCATGGTGATATCTATCACAAGTTTGGAGCTCTTCATGGTGAGGTTACATATTAGAGTTTGTGTCCTTATCATTAACAAATGTATAAACACAGCAGGGCCACATCTTACAGTAAATTCCCTCACTGACCATCGTACTTGGTATAATATTCAGGTTGGTGGTCACAACTGATGGTCAGATTTTTTCTCAATATTACTTGTATATCAGGCATTTGCCAAACATTTATATGGGGTTGACTGGGACTATCATCATTGCCTTGGTCTCATCAATTGCACCTCTTTCTTGCTGAACTATCTCTCTGACATTGTTGATGATGCTCAGTCATATGCTGACTGGATTAATGGTGACCTATATGAGCACACTGAAGAGCATTTTGGTATCTGTACCTTGCCTGGTATGTCTAACACTTTTTTTTTCTTTTTCATGCAACACCTGACCCAATTATTATAGAGGCACTTCAAACATGTCTTGCTATGCAACCTTACAATGAACAGACTGCAGCAGAGTTTCAAATTTCACCCAGCTATGACTGGCTGTGGTGCTGGCTCTCCCAGTACTTCCACCAACAACTCTTGAGGCTCATCAATAGGGCATGCCACACAGATAATATTTATATGGCATGCCCATATTTGGCATATTGTGATGCATATTGCGAGCATTTGTACTTAAAATATAAATTATTGTTATACATGCTACTATATATGGTATATTCGGATCACATTTTGTCCACATGTGTACGTAACATATAGATACTGCTTATACGTGATCCTATACATAAAATATTGTTATCAAGTATAAATTCTCGTATAAAGAGTCCCGATATAGTGTAATTCCCGCTGTGTAATGAAACCGACGCGGCACTTTGGCGGGGATTGCCGGTATCCACTAAGAGAACCATCTTTTTGATGGACACATCTAAATTGCTAATTTGATCGATCAATACATAGCCACCGCAAGCCAGCAGGCCTTGGGCCTTGGGGTTATTCAGTGTACATGACTGCTAGGATAATATGCATGAGGAGCATTATTGAAAAAGGATGTCAAAATGATAAAATCTGACAAAATAACCGAGCAAGGGTATTGGACGAGCGCGAGGGCGGCGGGCATGATAAGCGCCCGTCAGAGCCGTGTTCGCTTTAAGTTGGTATTCTGTCGCGTAACATCAGCTAGTACCAACTTGGCCATGCCTTTGTAGTCATGAACATTGAATGGTATAAAGAGATTTCTTGTTGGTTCGGTTCCGTACTTTCGAGTCTATCCACGCTCTTTCAACTTCGCAATGTTCCCCACCAAATCCCTCCTGTCCCTGCTCTTCATTGCTGTTTCGCTTGCTAGTGATGTGACTGCCATCCCAACCCCACGTGACTCTAAGGCGACTCTGACATTTGCTCGCCGTTTCAATATCTCAGTCGGGGATGGATTTCCGAACATTGCTGATGCTGATCGAGCCCGTGCAAAAAATTTTCAATCACTGGGTCCAGCGAACAAGGGTGGCCAGAACAAGCGCGCTGCTTCCATCCTGGCTACTAATCAGGCTGTACGTGTTGATCTCATCTAATTTCAGATGTACTTTTGATATCGGTGTCGTTACATAGGCCTCCTACACAGTCGACGTCGGTATCGGTACCCCTCCCACAAAATGTGAGGGCAGTTCTTGAGTGCGGAACTTTGTTAGAACTGATCCCCTAATCTCCATAGATACTCTGCTCATCGATACCGGAAGCTCTAACACGTGGGTGGGCGCTGGGAAAGCTTATGTGCCAACGAGATCCAGCAAGGACACGGGCGAGAAAGTGACTGTCTCATATGGATCTGGTAGTTTCTCCGGAGAGGAATGTGCGCAATCTTGAATTTTCGTATTTTCTAAATGCACTAATGATACTTATTTCGGCCCAGTCACCGACACCGTCACCTTGTCACCCCACCTTGTTATCGCAAAGCAATCTATCGGTGTTGCCTCAACTTCCAAGGGCTTTCAGAATGTTGATGGTATTATTGGGTCTGTTGCCATCGTTTGTTTGCTAGCCCTTGAAGCTGACAATGCCATTAAGTATTGGCCCAGTTGACCTTACGATCGGCACTCTGTCTCCCTCCACGAGCCAAACAATCCCGACAGTGACGGATAATCTCTTTTCGAAGGGTGCCATCAGGGAGCACCTCGTTAGTGTCGCTTATGCACCTACCATTGCTGGTTCGTTTTATGCTCAAGCATTGGCAGTGTTTTATCTTCTGATGACTTGTATTTTAGAGGGTGTCCAGAATGGTGAACTGACCTTCGGCGGAATGTAAGCGTTGTATTGTCAGCTTTTCGATATTGTGGACTGAAAGCTGGTCTATAGTGATCTGACACGGTTTGTGGGAGAGATCACCTTCGTTCCCATCACACAAACGAGCCCTGCCAGCAATTTCTGGGGCATCGACCAGTCCATCACTTACGGTTCAACGCCGATCTTGAGTTCTACTGCTGGTCAGTCCACGAAACCTTCACCAGCAAAAACGTAACTCACCTCTGCTACAGGAATCGTGGACACTGGTACCACCCTCACTTTAATTGCATCCGATGCATTTGCCACCTACCAGAAGGCCACTGGCGGCGTACCCGATTCAGCTACAGGTCAGCTCTCGCGCGATTTGTTTTGAATTCTTGGATTCTTATATGATCGGACAGGTCTTCTCAAAATCACTTCAGCGCAATACTCGGCCCTCCGAGACCTCCATTTCAAAGTCGGCCCACGCACCTTCTCTTTGACTCCCAATGCGCAGATCTGGCCCCGAGCACTCAACACGTTTATTGGTGGTACTGCCGACAGCATCTATCTCATTGTCGCCGATGTCAGCTTTTTTTAAGATTTTTTTTGGTCTGTACGAGTCCACCACTGACAACTATCAAACAGATCGGTACACCGAGTGGCCAAGGCCTCGATTTCATTAATGGATATACCTTCCTGGAACGTTTCTATAGCGTCTATGACACCGCTAATAAGCGAGTCGGCTTGGCTGCCACCTGCCAGACCGACGCGTGGACCAACTGAGTATGCCGAAGTCGGGAAGTATAACTATTGTTGTCCGAGGATTTGTGCCAGATACCTAACTTAGTACTATTTGATGAATTGCATAATATGATGTGATACCCATCATTCGTGTCAAGGTGTGCATTCAATTTGCACTTTCAAATTTTTGTCAATGTTAGCTCCCAGACAGCTCAAGATGACTCGGAAAGAAAACCTCTCGAGCGCTTCTGATTAGATACCATCCTACTTTTCGCAGGTGTAAGAGCTTGCGCATCTTCACAAGTAGCCCATCAGCACCTATCCAATAAGGAATCTAGGCAAAAATGTGTCCCAATGTGTGGACTCTCTGAATCCATCTTGATTCTTCCGTACCCGTGGACACCTATGCATGCTGTTGGGCGTCATGGTTACTCTTATGGCCATGCCTACGTTACTGGCCTTGGTTCCATTGTAGTAAACGGGATATGACCCAGCAATGATATGATGTCGATGCAATCGGGCATCGACGAACCGTCTTGCGCGGTAATTCCTCGAAGTTGACCAGTCGATCTAACAAGCGGCGAGGACAAATGGCGCCTTAAGGTTTGAGAGCCGCCCCATATAGCTCAGCGCCGATTTGTTTGGTTCAAGGACTCCGTCCCTGAGAGTCTTTCAGAGTCCTTCGGACTCCCTTCTGGATTTTCAAATTTATAAACCGGGATCCTTGAGGACCGTCCTTCGCAGCACATTCAATGTTCTGGCGCATATTATGCACTGCAGCACGGGTGTTTCTCTTCTCCTTGATAACTGGTACACAAGTCGTCGGGCGCGTAATTTTACCTGTTCGTCAGTCGATCAACAGAGGCCAATGTAACGGTGGTGGAGTTGTTGCGAGGGGATTCGGATTGTTGATAGTAAATTTCCTAGAGGTTGACCATATGTTTAATCTATTTAGCTTGTGGTAGCGTGCCCGTTCCACAAGTTTATTTGTATTGCAGCACACCGAATAATACAGTACGAGCAGAGTGGATTATAATGGAATACATGCCAGGTAAACTGCTCGGCGATTGCAAATGAAAGTCTCACAGATCAGCAGAAGCATCTTACCGGCGCGGACCTGGTCGACATAATGTTTGCCTTGTATCAAATTACGGCACTACAGTGCGGTAGTCATCGTCTACTGAAGAGTGGCTTGCATGATTACCAGGATGACCAGAGTCTTCGACAGCGCGCCCTTCGCTATTATATCCACAGCCCCGGAATCACTCTATGTTCCAATCAACCCTGCACGCATGTGCTTCAGGAAAATCTCTCTATCGTTCCGATTAACGATATCACCTTTCTTGATTACCCCAGAAAACTTCTTCCCCACGTATGTGGCCCTTTCAAGTACGCGACTCTGGATGAGGCTTTTGCTTTCCTTGGAAAGCCCCCTACACGGAAGGGAATATTGGGCTTTTGAAAAGACCCTCGAAGTTTATGATGTTGTAACACGATTCTCCAGACCAACTACCACTTCTACCTCCCACGAACAGGAGACTTTTCATCTGGCTCATGGCGACTTCAGTAGTTATAACATCCTCATTGACCCTGACACCGTCGCCGTCACTGACATCATTGACTGGGAGATGGCTGGCGTGGTTGGCTGCTGTAGGTGGAGGCTGGTTTAATGACGACTCGGAGCGTTTCCTGATGACAGATGACCAGAGCGACCGGGGCAATTATGCAGACGAGAGCCCTGCCGATGCGATAACCCGATCTCAATTCCGGCTACGACCAGCTGAGCTAGACGATGACCTGTTTCGTCATCATCGGCGAGGAATAGAGCTCAGCTCTTCGCTTTACGCCTGTTGCAATGAATATTCTATGAATACCGAAGTCTGGCCGCAGAAGTAAGTACTTAGAACGTGAGTGGCCCTTAGGTCAGAGAGGCCCGTTTCCTTTTGATTAGTGCGGATGGGTGAACGAGATGATTGATTGATTTATGGAAGAAGTATGTGCTGTTTATCCAACTCGATCTATAGTGGAGTAATTCTAAATATTAACATAGGTCTCTTCCAACCAAGGAAACCGAGTAAACCCACGACCGCGAGTCAATAGCCACGAGTAAAAGTCGATGCCACCGACGATCTGGTGCGATGCATCAAGCCATGCTAATAATGCGAAGAATTTTGTAGGACTCATGAAATACCAAACAAGTGGTCGATGGAGAGTGACGACAGGGTCGAAAGTGAACCCCATTGACTTGGCTCGGTGGTTGTAACCGCTTTCTAGTTTATGTCCCAAAATGCCCTCTTATCCACGATTCCACGTCACTGTCTCGTCCCGTTTTGACATTGTGGGGCCAATGGCGGCAGAGGCCGGAAATATGGTTGTGCGAGCCAATGAGGTAGCACTTTCAAGCCAGTTGCAGTATCGATCTTCACCAACCCTTCAGCTGGTAAACCTTCGGCTGCTTTGGCATCTCGCTGGGCAGTGCAAAAGAGTGAATAATTGCCGAAAAGGCCCAACAAGTTACGACGAAGACCGACCTCCATTCGCGTTTTCATCTCCTCGACGACTTCGCTGTACTCATCAATAGCCCGATCCGAATTTCTGACTTTCCCCAATCTCTCCCGCAGATCCGTCTCGCGTGATAATGCAGGTCGCATCAACTTGAACAGGTGGCCTTTGACGGCGCTCATTGGTGTTTTCGTTTTTAGCACTTTCACGATTGACAGATAATCGAGAGTGAGGTCCGCGTGGGGCAGGTGGAGACCCGTGTCGAAAGCGAGGGGTGATGACTGCGAGGAGGGCGTGGATTGTGCTGGGGCGAAAAGCGCAGCGTTGTAGAGCTGGCCTTCGGCGGACATCACAGCGTCGGCACCTGTGGCCTGAAGACATGCTTCTATATCGGAATGGTAGAGGATATTCCCATTGGCGAAGACGGGAACGGAGATGGCTTCTTTCACTGCGCGAATCTTCGCCCAGTCTGCGAGGCCCTGCGAGATGGAAAGGGTCAGAAGGCACTTGAGGGGAGGGGTTGCGTATGGACACGTACACTTGCATGGCCACGCTGCTCTCATGTACGCCCGTGACAAGTCAGAATCTGCGCGCCTGCGCTTTCCAGCATCTGAGTGTACTTGACGGTCTTTTCCACCGTTGAGAAGACACGGAACTTCGCAGTGATGGGTATCGAGAGGTGCTGGTGCAACGTATTGACTGCCACACACGCAAATCAGAGGAGAAATAAACGAATGGATGAATGTCTGCTCACTGAGATTATATATAAGATCCCACTCGTCCTGTAGAAATGCCCCATAGTGCCCTTTGCGTGCGATATCCTGTGGATACCCCAAGTTGATATCGACCGTATCACAATGAGCTTCGACGACTTTGGCAGACTCGAGGAGGTGATCGACGTCGTTGGCGCAGAATTGGACGATCAGCGGCCTATCCAGCGAACCGCCTTGCTCGCCGTTGGGTATATTGAAGTTTTGTTCCCGGTAGCCTTTCCACGTCTTCTCAGAGGCAAACATCTGTGCATTCTTGGTTAGTAGAACGTATTGGGAGTGTGCAAAATGAGCTGACTGGCTTACTTTCGCGTTTATCATCGGCGTGTAGACCAACTTTGCAGCGTGTCAGTCATGAAGAGCTCCGTTTGCAAATATATGGTTCGCATCACCTGTGCCCCGTATCTGCGGGATAGAACTCTCCAAGCCTGCAAATAAGATGAATCACCGAGAAAGGCCTGGAAGTGACCCTGCTCACCAGCTCGCCATCGACGCAGCAGCATATTTCGGACTACCCAAGACCTCCTCATAGAACCTGTAGCCACCCAGCTTCGACAAGTTCCCTTCTGTCATTAACCCTGGCATCGTCAGATGTGTATATCGGCCACGCAGAGCACGGCTGAGCAGGAGATGTGCGGTGGTGAGAATGGTGATCGATGATCTGTCCGTCATTTCCAGGGTTTCAAAAAAGAGGCAATTTCACCCTGTTTTTGACCAACCTAAACTCGGATTTCGATTGTCACGTGCAAGAGCGCAAGCAACGTTTGTGATCATATTATTATATCGTCCACCATCGTCTTTGCAACGTCTTTGGTGCAATTGTGCCCATGTTTTAACTCGCCTCAGTCTAACCTCGGTTCACCACAGAATCAGACTCGTCGAGTCTCTGGCAAGCTTTGGTGACTGTTGCCACACTCCATGACTCCATTGTCCGACATCCTGCACTGTCGCTTCGATCTTGTGCAATTTGCGACGATCGTGCGCAGTTTCGATCACTGCGCATGCTGGTCTGCATTATCGAGGTATATTATCTGGCTCGACCTCGGACCTTGTTCGGATCCAGCTTTTGTGGAACCACACGAAGACAGCTCGGGGACCTGCCGTCAGTTTTGAGACGGTGAATGATCTATCGCTAGGTTTCATTTGACGGTGAGGGTGACACTAGCAGTTGCTGACGTCGAGGTATAGTTTGGGGCTCTGGTACGTCGACTTCGGTTTCTTCTCTTCAGTTGTATTTCACTGACTTGTATCTTACCGCGTTGATGAAATCGCTCAGAATTGGTTAACTCATTTCGAGCTGGCGTGCGCCATGCATGATCCAGATATTCTTCTGAACAAGTTTGCATCCGACAGAATTTAGAGGGACGTTATCGCGTTTACGAATGACTTGCGGAGTATCCCAGCGACTGGTATCAGACAAGTCACAACAGTGAGTACTTAGTCTCTCGTTCTCATGTTCGCCTCGTTAACGATTGAATTTTCGAAAAGGATCGTCCGACAGTCGTCAATTTGCGTGATGCAGCGTTCACAGAGACAGCTCCCGCTCTCCAACATCTCTTTCCTGACGTCTCCTTTATCGAGATCCACTTCCACTTCGTAACCGATCTAGGACCTTCATTCTGCCTCTCCAAACTCGTTAGATCTGGGCAGGACAACAAGTGGCGTGCTTACACGCTCTTCACACTTCTCGAAGGCATCCACGGGCACCCGGAGCATATTGGCGCTCATAGGCCTCATGGTACGCGCAACTTAAAAGACGCATGGGAGGACGAGCAGAAAGAAGACGCTATATTTGAGCATTATGATCCCGGCGTTTTCATTGGTCAGCCGTCTGATGAACAGGGCTGAAACTCTAGGGTAGGATTGATCTCATCAGCTTCAAATTGTGCGCAGAAAAGGATGACCGCGGCTTTCGGAGGAGTTCCCGGAGGAAAGCAAGATTTTCTTGGCGAACACGCACACGGCATTGCTTCTCAAGTCTCTGCCACAACGGAGATGACTCTTGCCGTTATCCTAGCCGTTCGTGATTTGAACTGCCATTCACCAAAACCTTGGCTTATGACGCACATCTTCCAAGTTCTTCTCGTCGGACAAGGCAGAAAATGACAAGTTCAGAATCGTGTTTCGGCCAAGTACTTTCCATAATTCAAAGTAACCGAGATGGTGGGCCTGTCAGGCCGAGCGGTGGGCAAGATTACCTCGAGTTTCGTGGTCATCACCTCGAGCGGGCAAAAAAACAACATTGGCTTCAGCCTCGAGTTCGAAGCGAAAGACCTCAAAGTTATCGATTACTCACGAAAGGAAGGCAGGAACTGGGAATACAGTGAGAGAGCCGTCGAACTGATCCGAGATTACAAGTTACGTCATACTGTACTACTTACACCGTCGATTGAATCTGATAAACCCTACAATAGCTCAAGTTTCCTGAAATCTTCCGTCGGTTGGATGGAGGTGGTGACGGTATGCATATTTCATGTCAAAATGCTCGATTAACTTTCTGAGAATCATCTGAAGACATGGCGTGGGCATCTGATGTGTTTTCTGACGCCTTACATGTCAGGAGTTACAATGGGTGATCAGTACCATTAGTCATCTTTATCCTTGATGCGTAATGACATGCAATTATCTCAGATGTTCTCAGTATCGCAGATCGACGGTTGAGTCTGACTCCTCTTGAACTTAATAAATCCCAACTTGTTGCATCGACAAAACCCAAAGCACTGACAGGATTCGCCCCACGCCATTCAAACCTCGAACTGGACCATATCCTGCCCTCCGACCTTCGCTTGCTCAAAGTGGAGCTACGGGCTTCAGACCAGCGCTTGCAAGGTTCGATTTTGTTTTCCTATTCTCTCTAACTGTGACTCAGTCAAAACTCGCCTGTTCACATCATAAGCAATCCAAACCGCGGACGAAGCGGGTTCTCCGATGGACGGGATGGAGCCCAGCACAACCAAGCGAATGCTCCGACGCATAATTCTAAATATATGCTGTTTAAATTCTCTGTCAACTCGGATAAGTATATAGCGTTCGTTTAGCGCTGATATAATTTGACTCATTAAAAATTCAGGAACCGCGTAATCCGCATTTCATCCGACCTCCCATGCATCTCCGCCGCGCTCCACTCCTGTTGCCTGCCAAGTGACAATTTTTCGTCCTCTCATTTCAAACGGGTAATTAAATTCCAGACCACCGCGCTTGATTCAACTAACAATCTACTTTTAAGTGGGGGATGAATTCATGTCGGGTACGTCTGACGTCGGTGTATTGGGTAGCATTCAGGATGGCGTGTTAGTCTATCTCCACTGTTCGCCTTTTGTTATGTCACTGGCGGTCTCAACACTCCTAGCAGTCACTGTCACACTCATTGTGGGTGTCTCCGCACAAGTGACCACAGAAGCAATATGTCAACCCTCATACGGCTGGGTAAACCTCTGCATGAGACAGTGCTAATGGAAGGGTCGCAGCGCTCCAAAACAGTCAAAACGAAGACTCAGTAGAGCGAGTACAACACGCCCAAAAACAAATATAAACAAGAAGATAATAATACAAGCAAGTACTAACCCGATTACTAGGCGACTCGCAGTCGATCCCAACGTTCCTAATCCCCAATACGACAACCTGCGCCAAGTCAACGTTCTCTTGATAATCGTCGATATGTCGGATTTGCCAAGGGTTTGGCATTCGTGAGTGCGGCAAGAACGCATGTCTTGAGTGCTGACGAGAATGAGTGAAGTCGGCTGGATTGGAAATGCGGAAGGATATGCCGTTTGAAAAAACAATCGGTAGTCCCGTCGGAAACGCAGGCCTTGTTACGGTGTGCGGTCGATTGGCATCTACACGATAATTCGGGTGCTGCAAGTGCCAAATCGAATGTCATTTTTAACATGGATTATCACAAACAAATGATAAGAACGCAACTCACGTAGTTTGTCATATAACCTGAGTCCCTCATTGACGTGTATATAATCATCCGAGATTACCACCAAGAGGTCCTTGCCATGTGCGAGTGTATCGTCTGACATTGTGGGCGTCAGAGTCGAGGTCATAGAGTAGGGCCTATTTGTCACACTGCCGCTACTTGGTGCTCGCGCTAAGACCACATAAGCCTGGAGTTACGTGCATTGTCGCAATCAATGCTCGTTGGTGGAAAAGAATGGAACGTTGGATGGACAAGTAGATTCGCGGGCCGGGCAGGCGGCTAATTCAAACCTGGATAAGGAAATGTTCCCCTTTCATTGGCCCCGTCACCTTCAAATTCGAAAAGTTCCCTGTAGAAGTGGGATTGGTTGCGGTCGAATCTGTCGTCGACAGAACTTGAATCCAGGGATAGCGACATCACTTCGCTCAGCACTGACAACAACTTGCCTTGCGCGATCGGATCACAAACAAGTCCAACTCCCTGGTATCATGCGGACGACTCTTCCAGACCTGCATTTCTCTTACCCGAGTTATATAAGTGGAAACTACATTAGACCTGAACCACAGAGACACCCCAGGCCGAACCTCCAATCTCTTCTCCCATGGTCTACTTTCGAAAACGATATCCATCAAGCCATTTTGGCTGCGATGGCCACCAAAAGGATTCCTATCGGGAGCGAGCTTGAAGTAGACGGCCTGGCCCACCGCCAACGGATGATTGAAATAAGATGCGAAGAAGAAGTGCGAGCATATGCAGATAACAGGATTCACGATACAGCTGCGGATGTACTCGATTATTTGGGGGTCGTCGGACATTTCAGGCGAACTATCACCGGATACAATGCGACTATTGGAGAGCCCGACTTTGTGTGGTTTAGCAAGGAAATTGAACGCCCGACCCTTCCTGTACGTATGTCATTGTAAATATCATCCCCAATTGACTAAATAATGTATCCCCATGTAGATTGAATACAACACGGACTGGGAGACTGAATTCACGAACCTGGAAGAGCTCTGGTTGAGGCAGTACACTTCCCAATGGAAACCAAGTGAACAAGAGAGGCGGTCGAGGGATGCCTTGCTCCAGATATATGGATACATGACGTTCAACGACAACGATTATGGGGTCCTCAGCAACCTTACCCATTCTTGGTTCTTCCGCCGCATCCGTGCTGAAGGAGGCATGATTTTTCAGTGTGCGTGTGTCGAACTAAACGGAGGCTCCATCAGCATGCTCAAGGCTTTCGTCGGTATCGTCCTTCTGGCAGAGAAGAATTTGTCCCTTGCATCACCGGCAATGTCCCTCGTACCTTCAAACCTGTATTTCAGCAGCGACTTGAACATAGCCAAACAGGAACGCCAGGAGGCGATCATTGCCGCCCAAAATTACAAGATGCTCCCCATAGGTGGGACGTACCCATGCTTACCAATCGACATCCGCCTCTGTCAGTGGATCCGACCTTCTATTCATCATTCCGAAAAGGGCGGATGTGTCACTCGAGCCAAGTTCCCTCTCGACTGCAAAGATCAAATGGAAATTACCGTCATTTGCAAGCTCATCGATGTTTTTCGGAACATTGATTCCATTGAATGGCTCGAGAGTGAAGCGCAGACGTACGCCAATCTCATCACCCTCCAGGGTCAAGTCATCCCGCGCATTCATGGATATTACGACCTATGGGGAATTGTAAAATTTCTCATGCTCCAAGATGTGGGTGTGGCTCTATTGGAAGGCGAGGCAATACCCCATGACCTTTGTCAGCGGATGAAAATCGCGCTTGGACGTATTCACGCGGCAGGATATATTCATGGGGACATTGCACGACGCAATTTTTGCGTCAATGGACAAGAAGTATTCTTGGTGGATTTGGAGATGGCAAGGGCAGGGACTGCTCGTGAACAGCAGGAGGAAATGACGGAGGTTGACCTCATTTGCAACTCCACGCTCACATCTTCACTCCATGATAGAAAATAACATTATTGGACATGGAATCGGTCTGCAGCTCCCGCGTGAAATAGTGTAATATATAATTGGAAAGTACGAGGACGTTCAATACAAAGTATGCATATGCATATGGAGTGGCATTGTCTACGGAAATAGGAACATCGAGAGAGTAGATCACGAGCCATCACAAATTGTTAAGGATTAAAATAGGTGAAAAACTGCTGCTTTCTTTCTTTTGAGTTCATGATCTGAATGGATATCAGGTTGGGACTTTTGAACGAGGTGAAATAACAATTAAAGCTTACCCAGTCGCTCAGTAAACCTAGCACGAGTGGTAATCCAGCCAAGTCTTCTCTAAGGCGAAACTCATCCGATATCGACACAGTTCCACCCTCGCCCGAGTCAGCCGCGTTGAAGATGAAAAACACCCAGATTTCACCATTTGTGACACAACCCCTGAACGTTGAGAGGCTACGGAGGTCATCGACAATCTTGTCTATTTGAAAAGATATCGAAGATACTTACTTGTGTTGTCGGCAATACGACGCACCTGCCATAGCGGCCTGAGGTATTGCGTCCCTAAACCCATCTCTCTTGGCTTCGTAAATGTTTGACGAGAAATGTTTGACCATATCTGGGTCCGTAAACGCGAGCTGAGGTCCGCCGAGTAAAAATTCTGCGCGGATGATAATGGAATGAACAAAGCAGGAAAACGAAATCAGAGCTGTATTTCATACTTACTGATAGAAACAGGCGGCCCTTTGACAATCAGAAAATCGACAACGCCTCCATAAGAAGTGGCAGCATATTCAAATCGCGTCGACTCCATCCGGAACTCAGGGACAATACTGACATCAAATTCAACACTACTTATATTTGATACAACATGCAATAGGATCGCGTTAACCAATATGCGACATCCTGCCTCCGTCTGAAAGGTATGGTAGGCATAAAGAGTGAGACAAGGATGTGGATACTCACAGAGAAGGATACATGGGCCCGAATCAAAGAGATAAGATCTCTAGTCTGATTGACCGTCAATCGATTGCTGCCTACGCCTTCTGTTAGACCAAGAGACTTCAGGTCTGGAATCTTGTTTGATATGACGGTCAGTGGTCCTGCTTTGATTTTTGCCTTGGCAAACGTTAGGGATGTTGCGCTCGAAAAAGGGACGTGCTTTATTGCCGCCACGTTACCGAGTGCCAGAAATCATCAGGGAGGAATGCACTTACTTGAACTTCCGCGAGTTTTGCAGCAACGTGGTCCAAGGATGCGATAACCGATTTTTCGTCTTCATCTTCTTCGCTAAGCGCTTGCTTAAAGTTTTCAATCATCTGTAAGAATATGTCAGTTTCTTGCGTTGTAAGGTCTGACAGTTTGCCATGGTGGTTGGATCGTTGAGACGACCTTCCCACCCCTAATTATGGACGCATCCTATCCTCAGTACCGAGTACGTCTCCCTCCAACTATGACAGATCTTTCCTTGAACTCTATCTTCTTAGACCCAAACCTTTATACAGCAAAACAAAAACTCCACGCTACTCTCGAACAACAATTATTGGCGGCTAAGACCACCAAGACGGAGCTCGAAGCGAAGATCCGAGTCAAGCATCTTGAACGCAATAAACTATGGTCCACTGAGCAAAAACCAGAAGAACGAACGAAAGGGCGGGACTTGAGGAAGAACAGGTATGGTTCTCACCCTGCCTTTCTTTCTTTCTTTCTTTCTTTGTCTGACCACCCATATAATCCTCTAGCGAAAATAAGATACCGACATCCACAGTCAGAACTACACTCTCAAGTCTTCTCTCTCTGCAACGAACTCGCCGACCTCCAGGACGCACACTCCTCTTTGCAACGCACATCCGCACAAACTATCCCGTCCCAAAACCTCAGATCATCGTCCTGCCACACCAATCGTCTCTCCGTAAGATCATCTCTCCCAAGCACGACAGATCTCCTCGGAGCACAGCAATACTATTTCCGAGCTCCAAGTAGAGCTCTCACCGCCGCCCATGCTTCCATCCTCCACTCAGACATTGAGCAGTACAAGAAGGAGAGGGAGAGTATGCCACGAGGGACGAACTACATCGCCAGGCGTATCTGCATATATTGGGGTCGACGAAAGTTAAGCTGCCGAGGTGACAGTTTGAGAGAAATACGGACGAGTGTCGACGTGTTGAAGGAGGAGAAGCAGGGGTCGAAGACGAACGTTAGAGTATTAGAGGAGTTGAGGGAAAAGGTTGTTAGCCTCGATGCAGAAGTTGATGCGGGTAGACGAGGACGTGATGCTTGGTAAATTTCGGATTTTCCTTTCATCCGTTTTCTCCCGTACGCTAATGAACCTCTTCCTCAGGGCCAACAATAACATCGCTGCAGCTGGTGTGAATCTGACGAAGAAGATCGAGGTGGATGTACGTGGGTAAATTCTGGAGTTGATGGAGACGGTGAATGGGATGACGGAGAGTCTGAGTGTCCTCGCTGATGAGGTGAAGCGTGTCGTGAGGGTACGGAAGGGCGGTTGGGAGGGCACGCGAGGGTGACGAATGTTTGGTGAATCTGACAGGTGGGACGTGAGTCTCTTTCCATCGTGATCTGTTGAACTGACTTTGATGCTTAGCTGACCCTGCAAGTCAGGACCATTGCTGCCGTTATGGCATGGAACTCTTTTCGTCTATGGTGTTCAGCTAATGTTATGGCAGACCGCCGTCCATGTAGTGACCCGACGCAAACTATCACCAGGGTGTCAGTTTCCGGCGAGATGTTGAACCTCGTCAATGCCATCAGCGACATGTCAGCCAGTTCGTGATCTTTGCCAAGTGAAGAGGGTCGCTCGAGAGATGGGGACGGAGGACAAGCTCGGCATTCAGCCGAAGGTGGGGAACGTGCAGAGTATTTGGCAAGAGATCACGTATGTCTTTTTCTTTTTTCCTCTCGCATACTGTCTAATCGTCTGATCTACAGACTCTCCGTGAACGCTATGGCCGGAAATTTTGTGCAAGGGTTCGCGCAAATCCCGGCAGCGACTATGGACGGCGACTTGACCCGGTTCATCACGATCGAAGCGAGCGGATGGATTCGCTCAATACGCAGATCAACCAGATGGTTTTCAATCTGCGCGATAGCATCCAGAAGAACACCGCGGCGAAGGAGTGGGCAGAATTGGCGGATTGGAGCAAGAGTGAGTTCCTGGCGAATATGTCTTACGACCGTCTTGTCTTCTCGCTTGGGAGCCATGTGTGCCGATGTTGTCTGTTTTATTCAGGACACCTATGAATGGGATTATCGGCATGACATAGTTGACACTGGACAACAATCTGAATCGCTCTCGGAGGGAAAGCCTGCTTTTGGTTCATAGCTTGACGCGGGCGCTCTCCTGATATCCTGGATATCTCGAAGAGTACATATTCCATCCCACCTCGTACCCATTTTGTTGGTGCAGTATGCCGCCACACTCCACAGCCGACCGTCATCCGCCATCTGCCATGACGGATAAAGCATTCCCACTACACGGACAAAGTGGGTATGAGTTGGTATAAAGGTACGTCATATATTTCCATTTAATGCTGCACTACTGACTGTTTTCACTTGGCATTGGTTTACAGAAGATCTCGTCACCGTTCCACTCAACCCGGTCCCTGCCCCAAACACGACTCACCTGCCACGTTCACTTTATTTGAGAATGATACCACATCCACCTCTTCACCTGTCGTCAATAACGCGAGAAATCCGATACTTCTCTATTCGATAATGCGATATAGGTTAGCGGATAGGATGCGAGGCTAACGGGCAGGTTGGCAGCGGATATACAGGTGTGTTTCTCATGTTTCTATCTGATAATACAACTGACCAACCTCATACACCATTCATTTACAGATCGCCGCCCCGCTGTGACCCACCTTCGAACGCTACACAAATAACATCTTCGTTTCACTTGCCTGTCGGCTGTATCCAGCTTCATCTCAAGACAACCAACAATGCGAGTATATGCTCACGTCATTAATACAATGCTTCTGCGACCATTTGCTTGCGTCGTTACCTCGAAACCCAGTGCATTCCATGACGTGCTTTTGTCAATCATCTAGGCAACTATCATTACGCTCGATTATTTTGAATTCATTTACAGATTATATTGTTTTTGCTAGCCAATCTGTCCTAGCTACTTGCGCCTTCGTATCAACCTATTGATACGTTGTCTGAATACCCTTCGATCGAAACATGGGCATATTCTCGACTTCGGACGTTCTCCTAGTGCTCTGTTACTTTCACCTGTTGCTGACGGTAATCACATAATCCAACGCGGATATTGAAGTTCTCCGGAAGTCAATGACCATCGTTCTGAGCATGACGTCCAGTCGCAATATTGAAGAGGTTGCCATCTTCCCCCAGAAGATGCAAGAGGCGGATTATGATATAGTATCATTTCTCGGCGCTCGGTAGATGAATTTTTTT